>VYZM01011566.1:32214-109887 GCA_013398915.1 Dromas ardeola | reverse complement strand
TTTTTGTTTTTTTTTTTTTTTTTACAGCAAGCAAGTGATGTAGTAAAGCCAAAGTTGTGCAGGATGCCTGAGCTCATTATGTGCTCAGCTACACAACTTTGAGAGTGATATTTTGCTCTGTGACATACTAGCTGTAAAATGAGGGTATTAGTTCTTGCCTTCTTTAGTAAGCCTATTTGAGGTGAGATAAGTGTGAAGGGATAATTATACGTTATTACTATGATAATGCTGTTCTTTTTAATATACGGTTTCATGCAATACTTCCTAAAAATCTTATTGCTATGCCATTGAAGCGTTCATTAGCCTTTTCCCTGTTAAGCTATGATTTTTCTTCTTTTTTTTACAAGACAGCATGATTTTTCTGCTGTAACTGTCTCTCTGGCTGGGGACTTTCAACCAATGCTGAACTGAAGGAAAGAGAATAGGTTTCTCTTTCAGCACGCTTTTCTTGCTAGTCACATGAAATGGATGCAATCTGGAATGATATTAGAAGAGTTTTAGGGTGGAAATAATTTTCTTTTTATTTGGCTATCTAAAAGTTTTCCGTCCAGTTGAGGTTAATTGCGTAGCTAAATATTTTCTAGTGAGTACCTAAGCCAGGTATCAGTCTTCCTCATAGTCTGGTTATTCTTTTTGAGCCTAGTGTAGAAACACTTTTGTCATACTGCATATTTTCGTATATGAAAAGAAATAAGTTTTCTTTCTATTGCAGAGTTGTGGTTTTTTTTTAACCTGAGTGTACAAGTTTCTGTATTTAAAAAGTGTAAGTGTGTTTGAAGGTAGTAGAAATAATTTGTCACAAGTAGTAATATAAGGGAGTTCAAGAGCATAGAATTCTTTCTTCTTGTGATTTCAGTTTGTTGCTACCAAGAATTTGTCTAACCAAGAGACAATTATTCCCGCCCTATTACATAGCTATAAATAACTGAAATTTCAGTGGCATTAATTCACAGAACTGGAGAGATTACTAAGCACAGCATGGTTTAAATATATTTTCTGAGATGTAAAGCTTTTACCTGAGTTTTGCTCTGAAGTTTGAGCCTGTAGTGGGTTAGATGCTTAATTTGTAAGGGCATCATGTAGCAGAAGGTCAAAAAGGGAGGTCTGTTCTGTTTGTCGGTGTCTCTAGACTAGAACATCGCACAATTCAGGACACCAAAGTTAGTTCTGAAGTTATAAAGTAGAATCTGGACTGTGGTCTCAATGCAGTGCTGAGTTACCCTGAGTGGGACTGTATGTGAAATACCATGGCTTATTCAAGCCTGGGTGACTTCTTAGAAGCATTATTAAAACAGGCAGCGCATGCTTCTTTCAAGATGCCACATGAGCTTGCACTTGAATTTTATGGAGTCTGTTAGTGCAGAAGCTTGATCATCTGCTCTGATGTACGGAAACTCCACAAGTTCAACATAATTTCTTCTTCATTTTAGATCGCAAAATCTGTGACATGGGAAAGGGCTGTATGGTTGAATGCATACAAGAAGTCTGTAACTGAGATCTATTTTTCCTGATTCCTACTCCATGGATATCTCTTCCATTACTCTACTGTCATGCTGTCAAAATGTGCCATCTAGGCTTTGTTACTGATACAATGACATTATGAAAGAAAACTAATTAGAAAACTGAAATCTTCTCCTTTAGCCCTATTAGAAATTCATATGAAAGGTAGTGAGAGACACCATAATGTAAGTTTTTTAAGAAACATTTTATTTCTGGATTTATTGAGAAATGTTATTAGCATATTTGGTGCATCAAATGATAAACTGCGTAATGCAAGGAATAAGAAGCTGACAGCAAACAATAGATCAGAGACAGCTAAAGCAGAATGTTAATTGTGGTTCAGGTTTAATATTTGGGGGGGCAAGCTATGAATGGGAGAAAAGGTAAGAAATTATAAATACCATTTTCAGCCAGTCAGTACTTAAGACCCTGATTTGCTGAAAGACATCTAGAATGTCTGGAAGTCTCAGTTTTAAAATTAAATTGAGTATTTAGGAGCCTAAGGCCGTGGTCAGCCAATGACTGCAAACACAACCGTGCATGCTTAAGATGCTACTGCCCACCACATGGCCACCCCCCCAGGCTGAGTGAGAAGAGCAGAGGTATCTCGGAAGAGGTATGAATTCTAAACTGTCTCAGTATGAAGTTAGTTGGATTAGCTTAAACTACTGTTCAAAGCAATTTAAGCATTAGATAATTGACAGCTATTGTACTTATGTTACTATGAAGCAAGTACTGGTAAACATTTTAATGTTTGTTTATGAGACAGCTGAAACATAATTTAAGCAAATATTTTAATAAAAGCAATAACAATAGTCATTAAACTTCTTACCAAGTATGCAGAGTGCACCAAAGACTTCAACAATTCTCAGAATTATTTTTGTGCTGTACTGCATGAATTTTCAATCAGAATTGGCAGGAACAGTAAACTAATTAATGCTGGGTTACAATGGAATTCCTACAAATGTGTATATGACATCTAGATTAATACCAAATGAGGCCTTCATGATTAATGCTACCATGACGAACACCAAAGGCATTAATAAAGATTAGACCAATTATGAGACAGTGTCAACCAAAAGAGGATAGTTCAGTGCAAAATGATGTTCAATATGAACAAAATCAGTGTCACCCCTTAAAATTCATGTTAGCAAAATGATAAGGATCTGACTAAAACTGAAAAGTCCAGACCATTCTCTTAAAAATGCTGCAGCCTGATCTTTTCTGGTGAGGCAGGCATGCATGGTATTCTTGAGGGGCACTCTGCATGGTTTGACAGATGTGTATTCAGCAGGACCAAATTTGGATCCACCCAAGGACCACCCCCGGCATTGTTATGTACAGAGGAGAAAGCATTTCTAAAGTTTGCCAAATATGGTTCCATTAAAACTCAAATAACAGAAGAAAAAAAAACCCAGATCCTGATTCAATAGCCAGGCAGATGGCACGTGTGGGCAGTACATGAGAAAGTTTTTCTTACTAGTTTCTTTGCATATCATCTCCCTGTAGACTTCCTTCTACCTCAGTAGCCTTCTCACCTTTGCCTCTGATTTTCTGCAGTTTTATTAAAGGATTAAATTTAATTGAAGTAATAGATTATCTGAGGGTTTATTTTAAACTGTAACTTACTATAACCTAGTAAAGTTTGTATGTGTAAAAACGAAGTGTATTTTTAAAATATGCTCACATATTTAAATTAGTGACAAATATTACTAGATTTTGGTGGAGTCATGTGGCAGATAATTGATCAGCTCGTGCTGATGAACCAATGGAGCCAAACCAGACATATCCACTGGGCACCATACGGTGCTGTAAGAGGAAAGACAGTGTTTGGAGGTTGTTTGCAAGGAGAAACGTGAGAGTTTGATCAAGAGAGTTTGATCCAATACACAGAGGGGATTGTTACAGATGAAGATATATGGAACAGGTCACAGAATTTTGCTCCCTTTTCTTACCTTGCATCTGAAAACATACCCTCTACAATGGCACCCAGTGCAAGGGGAGGGCTCAGAAGGTTGGCAAGGAGTCAAGGACATGGCTCGGCATGCGCTATCTCATCCCAGTTCACAAAGTGAACAACCTGCCAGCGCTGATGATCCTCAGGTCACGATGACCCCAGCCTCTATTTATTGCAATGGTGTATTCTTTGTTGTGTAACCACGTGGGCGTGATATATGTATTCTGCTGCTAAAAAGGAAAACAAATATATAAATTGAGGCAGGGACATCCCTGTGTTGACCCCCAACTGGACACCTGACCCAATCACCCACTTTTCCCCTGCAACCCTCCGCATGGTTACTGGGGCTCCTCGCACCGACTGGAGTGTGAGGATATGATCAATAAACTAATAGCTGTCTTGCCCCTGTGTTGGTCCCACATTTCACCTGAAAGTATCTAACTGCACAACTGCACAACGAATCTTTTTGCCTACATGCAGCTTTCTCAGAATGCAGTATTCTTGGCAAATTTTTCCCATTTCCCCGATCAGCAGTGAAAACAGAGCAACCTCTATGACGGTGAGCGAGAGCTGGGAGCTAAGCCTCTCCCCAAAGGGAGCTGCCAGGCTGGGAAAGCATAAGGGACAACTACATCAGCTACAGTAAAATAAACAGCATGATCTAATTATAGTACTATTTTCCGAATATGTTTTAAAACATTTTTAAGTATGTTACTGAAAAATAAAAGCGATAAGAAAAATATTCCTACCGCAATATCCAGCGAGGTTAGAATGACTTACATGCTATTAGTACTTTATTTGATAAATGTGACTGTTCTCTGTTCATGGAATAGCTCTGTGAAGTCTGCGATGTCCTTTAATGCATTTGCTATTCAGAATTATTTGACAAAGCGTTACTTCAGTGTGTCTCATTTAAATCAAGCCTTCTGTGAGATTTTGATTTTAGTAGTTGTTTCTGAAGTCTTGAGGTTACATCGTAAAGGTAAATTATGCTGTATTGTGTTACCCTCTGATTGGACAGCTGATGCAGGCAAGGCACTCCTCATGCTTGTAAAATTTTATTTTTTTCTATAAACCTCCTCCTTTTCAGACAATATAAACATGATTGCATACAGTTTACACTGTACAGAAATCGAATTGGAATAAATTAAAAAACATTTTGAAACAGTAGCAGGTTTAACCCCTGTCCAACAAATCTCCTGAACTTCACTCTGTATAATGGGAAATACAATCTGGGACACAGAGGAGAAGAAAGATATGAGACAGATCATCACTGGCTCCCATAAACAGCTCACCAGATAACTCCTTTGCTCTGCTGCTGCACTTCAGCCAGAGGGACAATGTTAGTACAGTGGACTTATTTCTGAACCAGGAAACAACTTGCCAGCAAAATCCAAAATCTTTTTGGCTTTTACAGAAAGTTCCCTGTCTTTTGAGAAACTGGAATTATGACATGAATCTCCATTTTTTGTCAAAGGCAACATCTTGCCATGGAAGGAAAATGGCTGCATATACATGGTGACAGGGCAAGCCACAAATGGACTCTTCAGTGCCTTCCTTCTCCAGGCTACAGGAAAGAAGAGGTGCTAGCTGAGCTTTCAAAGCTGCAAAGCAGCTGTATAAACCCTCTTCATTTCAAACTGGTGTTGAGACCAAATGGCCTAATTGTTTTAGGTCAAATTCACAGCTGAAAGAGGTCTGCTGATGCAGCTCTGCTACTAAGTCCTACCTTCGTTAAGAGCTGAAAAGATTGGTTTTGCCATGATGGCCAGTTCTGATTCCCTGGGCGAAATCTACCAACAAAATTAAATCTTTAAGGAAAAATGCTCTTATTTTATTTGCACCAGAGATTCTACTGCAAAATATTATTGAAATGAAAATGTCCTCTCTAAACTGCAATGTTGTAACAGTGAAAAATTTTTATGTTAGACTATGGCCTTTGAAAATCAGCAATGAAGTTTTACAAAATTAAACGGTGAAGCCTTTTTAAAGCATATGTTTCAATCCAGAAAGGAGCTTTCCAAGAGCATGCCTTTGTGTTGAACAACATACCTGCCAATTGAATTACATGGTACCAAGCCCAGGACAGTAAACCCTGCTTAGAGGTAAGATGTATTGGATCTGGTTTGGAGTTGTTCCAGTGTGGTTGCACCCCTCTTAATTAACTTGTATCATGGACAGAGGAAACTCACATTTGCCTATAAAGTGGTATGTGGACATATAGTAAGATTCAGCTGCAAAAATACATTTTAAAAAAAAACAAAACATAATACCAGTAGAAACACTCCCAGAGAAAAACTAGGGTAGAAGGCATGTCTGAAAACAATAGCAGATGGGATGATAATGTGTCCACTTTAGAACTCCAATAATGTTTAGTGTTCTACAATGAAATAATTTGACTTTAAAAAACTCAAATGTCAGTGGTTTTTTTTTTCCAACTCACCACATTCAGTGACCTTTGCATTGACTGTCTCTGTGAGCCTTTGAGATGGAGCACATGCAGCATGTGGAGTCCCATGTCATGTCGGTCATCATTCTCTGTTTGACATTTCTTGTGTTCCTAAGTCGATATGTTCCAGATTAATGAGGCATTTGTTCTCAATCAAGAAGCTATTTAAGAATACACTTTTAATTGTAATGGGTTGTATATGATTAATTATTTCTACATGGCTTGCTCGTATTTTTGGATAGTTCAAAGCAGATTTTTTTTTTCCACTGGGTACTGCCCAAATCTTTTCAATGTTCATACTAGTTATCACCCCATAATTTATGGAAGCGAATTGTCTTCACGAGGGGTTGTGAACTTCTTTGAGAAATTTGCCTGGAGCTCTTTGCTGTAATGACCTTCAATGTTCTTTGTCAGTAAAAGGAATAAGAGGGCTAACACACAAGTTGGTTGCAAAAGCTGTGTGTTTAACTTAATTTGTGGGGGTTTTTTTGAAAGATTCCATTGTTTTAGGACTACTCGTCTCACAGTTGGTTCTGATGAGAATAAGTAGCCTTTTTGACATTGTTCTGTGCTCGTCCTTCTGTTTTAATTGAGTTCTACTCTTTTAACTCGGTTATGTCTTTAGAAGAAACTGTGTTTCAATGGCCAGTACATTCCAAACTGGACCAAGTTGTTCCCTACATGTGTGCTCACTGCATGGGGGAAAAGGAACGTGCCATGTGTTTTCATTTGCAAAGCTTGCTTCAGACTTTTTTCACACTCTGAGGAATTTCTGTTTGTTGCTGTTCTTGAAAGGACAAAAGGCTCAGTACTTCAGGGCTCTGGGTCTTGAGGGATTATTTGAAAACTCTGATTTTATGACCTCTTGGTTGCATGGGACATAATTTTGGCAAGTGTAACTGTGGGCCTAATGGTGGTCAGCACACCAGCCTCTGAGCTCAGAATAGAGTTTGTACTCCTAAGGGAAGAGATAAGAAATTTTCTCTCCTCTGAATTATTAAATAATTAAATTAATATTAATCCTACCCTTCCTATAAGATCCGTTGCTTGTGGCTACAGAGATTGCGAATGAATCACCTGCAGAAGGATTTGGGTGCAGGGGGAGGCTCTTTCCCTTTTCACGTCACCTTTGTCTGCAGCTGTCAGATAGATAATCTGATCATCCACTCACAAGATCAATTATCCTTATATTAAATGGGTCCAGTCTAGTAAAATAATAGCCATGAAAACGCTACAATAAAATAATAATAAGAACCCAAAGTGCTTGTTAGAGCTGTCTGTAGATAGCTGTCTGCTATTCACTGTCTTGTGACTGATTTTTCTACAAGTTTCATGTGAAATGTACTGTGGGCAGCTGTCATCCAGCTACTTTTCTTGGCTGTTTCCATTTTAGATGAGCAGGGGTAACATTATGAGGAAAGATCCATTTGTTCAAAGGGACCCATTAGGCCTAAACTTAGGGGCTGTATCTTCAGATTATGTGCTATCTGTGGGTGGCTTTTTGTAGCATATGGTGATTGAATCTACGTTCTCTCCTTTTCTTCTCATACAGAACATGCCATGGGGAGCGGCTCCTCCAGAAGAGCTTTCTCCGTAGGAAAGACATTCAAATTACTTTGATTTTTCCAAGTATCTATCATGGCAGTATGTTCCTGCAGGGCAAGGGACAGAGCTTTGTCAGTTAGGTTTACAGTAAAAGGGCACAAGTGGTGCAGAATGACTTAGCGGAGAATTAAAAGGAGGAGCTGCAAGTGAAACAAACCGTAGAGTCGTGACAAAGTGCAGAGGTGATGAAAACATCCAGTAACTGCCCCTCACTGCGCGCACCCCAGTATGGTGTGTCATTCAGGGCTCTTCTCACAAGTGCCGGTGACTCATTTTGGTGAAACTTCAAAGGTTAGCATCCCTCCCCGTTACTCAGTGGGAGGTCATCACCCTTGGTGCAGAGGCAACAGATCTGAATGTGCGATTGCATATAAGTTAACCACAGCTCATGGCTGATTTGTTTTAATTTAAACTGCTGCATCATATATTAATACACAGAGCAGTAGAATGAGACAACAGGAGGGCAGAAACACTTGACTGTTTCACCAGCCAGGAGGGCAGGTGGGAAGTGTAATCCTCTACCCGGTGCAACTTGATGATGCTCATGGGTCAGATCTCTTGTTCTAGAAAGCACTTAATCTATCCTGGTTGTCAGAGGCTGAGTTTTGCACTCAGAAGTGCTTTTGTGTAGATGCATGCGTGTGAAGGGAGTGAGATGGTGGCAGAGATGAGTAAAGAAAGTCTCTGAAATACTGGTTTTGAACTCTGTGGCTACAATTGCACTATCAAAAAAACACCAATGACCCTGCTTCTGTAAACAATTTTGCCCATTAAGTTTATTTTTCTGCAAAAAAACCCCAACAACTTAATTTTTTGGCTTGAAGGTTAAGACACAGCAAAAGGCTGTTTGAGTTAGCCTGTATAAAGGCAGAGCTGAGACATGGAACAGCTATAGTTAAAGGCAAAAGGGCATATGTGGAGACCGATAGAGAAGCAAAAGTGAACTAGAATAGTTCGTGTCTCACTGAAGCTGAAAAAATATGCGCCATTTAAAATGATAATTTATGGAGGTCTGATTGCCAGGTATTCAATTTGGTCTTGGAATCACTTGAACTCAGATTATATTTGTCAAACAGTCATGCTTTGCACAAATATTGTCAGTGTCAGCTGTATTGAACAGTCTGCTTTGTCTTTTTTTTTTGGTATTAAGCATAATTATAATTACTTGAGTAAAATGACAATTATGTCCAAAAGGGACCTCTTCCAATAAGAAATTATGCTATGCTACCTATTGCAAGTCTCGTAAATGGTTTCATAATCAGATTCAGTCATCCATTCCTCTATCTGAATGGCCTGTAACCCACAGAATCTGTTGTTAATTTGTGAGTTTGGGGTTTGAACGGAGCTTGCTGAGAAGGTCATGCAGACTTAGTGCCAAGCACCCTCTTCAGAGAGGCTGATGTAAATATGGCTGGGCTGGCCCAACTAGACCCCCTCGTAAGGTCACCATCATTAGCTGAACTTTGGGACCGCTAGACATAGTAAACTAGTTCTGCCAAAATAGTAAACCTTTCCTACTGAACTGAACTTGAAACTGCTCATGTGTTGGAGTCAATTGCTGATCACAAAAAGGAGAGAGAAAATGTTTCTCAGAATATTCAAGGAAAACTTATCTTCATCTGCTCAGTGGTCTTCATCTGACAGTGTAAACAAGTGACCAAAATGATAAGGGGTAGATGCTTGTAGAAATGCTTGATGTATGATCGGTTAAATGGAACAACAGGTCACGCAAAGTCTGTAGGAGAACTAAAAATCAAAAGGATAAGTTAGGACAAGCTTCCTAATAGTGAAGATTTGCAGGGCTATTGTGAAGTGCATATTATTTTATAGACACGGTATTGAACATTATTCTATGAGAAAGAACTGCAAATGCAAAGCGTGGGTTGCATCCCAGTGAAAGAAATTCTAGAGCTGAGTTAGATTTAAAACTTCACATCTCCAAACTGAGTTGTTCTCAAAGCATGGGTCGGGTGGAGCAGAATGAGGAAATAAAATCTTCAGTTATGTTCTGAGATCGAGATGGTCAGATCTAAAGCATGCTGAAGTGAGAGCTCGTATTGATTTTGCTGAGGTTTATATCAAAGAACAGAGTCACAGGTATCGGTCAGAGCAACACTTTCAGGGACACTGAGAGATTTTTGCTTGCGGACACTGAAATGCTGAGCTTCAACTTCCTTATAAATGAAGCCAGACTGAACTGTTCTGGGAATATTTGAACTTTAATAAGCTGATCTTTAATAAAAAGACTACTCACGCCATGGCAATCCAAAACACACATGATGAGAAATTCCCTAAGGATAGCCCAAATTAGAATTTGTTGTTTTTCAAGACTGCAGTTATCCCAAATTCATGCATAACAATCTATTATCTTCCAAGCCAAGGGCATTTCCTATTTCAGTTTCATAAATGTTTATCCTGGCCATTAGACACAGGACAAATACTAAAAACAAAAGTAACATTTTTGTTGGCTTTTCCTCTTTTAGGAAACATTTTGACACATGCCAATTAGTATCAGTTTCTTCGCACCTATTGAATACCCCTCAGGGACCTCCCATAGCACAAATCTGAACTGTGTTATATAAAACCAGATATATTTTAGATTAACTGTTTTGGATATCTTCTAGCAGCACAGTTGCTACAAGGTCAGCATGGGGATCTTACTCTTCAGAGAATGAAGATAATGAAAACACCTATACTTGACACATTCACCATTGACAGAACCGGTGAACTTGAGCCTGCGTGGAATAAACTGTGCAAAAAGTCCTGGTGGAGAAACATCTGCTGTAAATGTTTCAGCAGGGAAAAGATATTGTCTGGCTGAAAAATGTAGGACAAATTCACAAATGCAGCATGTTGCTGTTTAACAGATATACGTGGCCTTAGGGACCCATGTGGCTCCATTACTCGACCAAAGTTCAAAATAAAGAGAAAAATAAGTTTTGACAGTCACTTCTGAGGGAAGTGATAACAGATCAAAGGACTTTCTTTTATTGTGATATTTTCATCATTATGGAAAAGAATCACTTTGGACTTTAGCTGCTGTTTGAAATCTTTACCTTTTAATAAGTGAACTCTGTAAATGTAGCTCAGAGAACAAAGGTTCCTCTTTTACAGTTAAACTTTTAACCCTTGAGGTTGAATTGGTGGAGACCAGAGGGAAAATCCACTGTGTTTTCACTGAACTTTTTACCCTTTGAAAAAAGCTGAACAAGTTTAAAGTTCATACACTGAGCAAGAGGTCTCTACTGGGGATTTCTGGTATTATTAACTTCCTGACCTCAGATAATTAAAAGGGAAGAGTGGAGGCAGTGCAGACTTTGACTCAACTTTGAACTTTTAACCTCTTGAGGAACGTTTTTAGTGTGCAAGTGGTACACACAGTAAACTCTCTTATTAACTTTCTTTAACCCACGGACACAAAAAATGTCAGCAGGTCAAAATTATCCCTTGTCCTTTATGTCATATTTCTCTTTGTGTAGCAGTTAAAACTCAAGGGGGATACTGTTTGGATACAAGAAGTGACAGAGGCAACTATTTTCCAGGAACTGGCAAGTACAGTAGGCAAGCAAAAGGGAAAAGCAGCCATGAATCTGTCAGGCACTACAGCAGGGTTTGTAATTCAGACTACGCTGGGGTTTACCTTTAGGACATACACCAATATTTTAGTGTTGCCCCTTAGCAAAGTTTTGAAGGTATTTTATCTCTTTATTCAATGGGGCTTTACTTCCTCCAGCATTAAACATAGTGACACTCAGCAGCCTGGGAGATTATGGATTTATTGACTAGGAAATAATCAAACAAGTAGCATGCTGAATTCTGTATTTGAGCACATAAATTGTACTTTCTTATGGCTATAACATAAATGAAAGAAAAAAATCTTTCTTCTTGTCTCAGCAAGATGAAGATTATCTGTGGTCAGTTGTTTGTCAGGGATACCATTTGCTGTGAACTAGTCTGGGAAACAATGTGGGAAGCAGTAAAGCTTCATTTAAACCTCCTAGCATTAGCATTATTGAAGTGTAAAACAGAATTACTGTGAATCCATGTAGTCAGAGACAGAAGAACTTAGGTGAAAAATAAAATACAAATGATGTTGAATGAAAATATTTCCCGTAAGAGAAAGCTAGAAGCTTCTGGGGCAAAATGTCAATAATTGGCGTCCTCTCAATTTTTTCACCATAAGAAAAGGAAGAACACAAGTGAGTTTATGCCTTATGGTTCCCTAAATGTTTACTGCATATCATGGTATTCCCAATCATAGCAATGATTTGTCTTCTCCACTAGGAACTCAAGAGTGTTCAATGTAAATTGTAACATTAATTTCAGTTTTCTTTAGATGCAGAAAGACAATCAGAAAAAACTGCAAAATATCTTTTGGGAGCAGATGTGCTAGAGACTGAAGTTGCTGTGTTAGGATTATTAGAAGGTTAGCAGAAATATCTTGAGGCTGGCTAGATGTTATGGTAAGTATGGATGCATACATCTTGAAAGTTTTGAATATGGAAGATTTTTCAAGCCTCTTGATTAAAGCCAGCTGAACACTGGAAAAAAAAATCCCTTTTAAAACAAATACACAAATCAAATAGTTATTTAGGGGATCATCCTATATGTCCTGGTGAAAAGAGAACTCTGATAGACACAAGTCTTGAAAATTTTGGCAAAAATGCACCTTTGCTTGGAAAGGCACCCGATGAGCCTGGTTTTCTGTTGGTTTTCATTGTTTTTCCACTGCTTAAAAATATTGGCTACATTACCAGATAGTGTGATGTAATTCAAATAGATCTGTAGAGTGAAACGGTTAGTGTGGTAGGACCTGATATTTACACTGTATGCAGGTGGAGGGCATAATTCAGACTAGGTCTGGTCTGGTCTGATCCCACGAGCCAAACACCCATAGTGGCAGGAGCACATCGTAAGTACTCCTAAGGTTTATTTTCTGGTTTGTTTTTAACCTGGAAGAATCTATTTCATGTGCCCTGTGTGAACCAGAGGGCAAGAAATGGAGGTGATGAAGGGATGCACTTCCAAAGCACCGTCCTGTTCTGGACTGAAATGCCTATGTAGATGCACCTGGTGCCATTGAAACAGGGAGCAGGAGTTGGCCGCCGCGACTAGATAACATACCACGCTGAAAACATCCTCATGGCTTGTAATTGGAGACGCAGGCGCAGGATCACCCCTGCAGCTGTGTGGGTGCGGGCATGCATGTACTGGGCTGTGTCTACAGCGGGGCTGAAGGAGTGGGCATCCTTGGGAAATCCACAGCAGGATCTGGTGGCTGGGAAAGAGCCACCCATAGCCCTCCTTCTACCGCTGCGTCTATAGGGGTCGATGTGCAAATGGAATAATAAGAGGTCATTTAGTATTGATCTTTCACTACCACCATCTGGAGACATCATCTGTGCCCCTTAGTTTTCACAGTGACCCACACTGGGATGTGTGAGGGCCAAAACTCTGAGTAGAGGGATGCTGAATGACTGTGTGCGCCCATTGGTCAGAAGCCTCCACAGAGGTGTCTGATATTTTCTGCTTAGGGGAGGACTGTCACAGCAAGTCTGAATTAAATAAGCTGTATTAAATCTGAAAGAAGTGTCGCCCTGTGTCTATGAATTCCTGACTCAGGGAAGCACTAAGGCTGCTGTTTATATGCTGAAAAAGTGAAATTATGAGCAGACAGCTATTAGTCGAAAGCCATAGTGGAGGGAAGAACACTTGAGTTGCTACATATAAGAAAATTCATAATATTTTTTTTCCTCAAGATTTAAATATTAATTTTCCTATGTGGGGCCTGCAGCTGAGCAGTGGGTCTTCTTGAGCCTTGGCCAGCCAGGCGCCTTCCTCCTGGATGGGGACATGGCCCCCTCTTTGGGACACCATGAAAGAGAGGGAGAGATATGCTTATGAAAGCCAGCTTCCCTCTGCTCCACCTGCAGAACAGGGTGAATCCTTTCATTGTGCCCTGGCCTTGGAGGAGAGCATGAAAACCACGGCAAAGTTTCATGCTTGGGCTGAGCTCATTCACCTCCTGCTGCACCAGCGGCACCGAGCAATCTGGAGACTGGGCAGGATTTCCCCTACTCCCTTTGCAACTTTTAGTTCTGAAGCTTTTCCAGATTTTCAGCTGCAAGGCAGGAGGCTGCAAAGTCTGGTCACTAGGCCAATGTGGGCAATCTTTCATGTGGATGGCAAAAAGCACTCTTGGTATAATGGCCCAAGTCCTCCAGACAAGCTTAAATTCCTTCTGCAAAGTATGGGGTTAGTAAGAGCATCTCTACTAGCCGGTTACCCAGATTTTTTCTTTTTCCAGCATAGACACAACAGTGTGTGTTTTCCCCTGGTCCAGATCACTGAGGTGACTGAGCTGTTTCAGTGCAGAGGTTTTCCAAAAAGCGTTCAGCTTGTGGTATGTAGTTGGCACAGAAAATTTCAGCTGGAGTTGGACAGGAGAAGTTTGGCAAAGCTACAGGCAATTGATAGCAGGGTGTTTATCATAACAAGCGTTGGGAAACCTTGCTACCAGCCCCTCCTGCAATCTCACAGTTCATACACAGAGACAGAATATGTAAAATCAGCGTGTGTATGCACGGGGGGGTGCGAATGGGTGGAAAGTGTCACCGTGCGCGTGAGTTTGTGTACTGCAGAGCTGCTCATGTGAGAAAGTAAGTACCAGAGCCTGTCCCTAGGCATGGATTAAGGAAGGCAATTAGACACATGCTTAGACGCTGGGGGTGCCTTCCTCTATCAGACCTTTGCAAACTCATCTGTCCTTGTGCCCCACTGTGCCTGTGGAAGCACCGAACTTCTGCTTTCCCTTAGATTTCAGCGTTGGTGAACCAGCACCGGCTGTTCTCTGTGGCAAGACCCTCGGCTCTGCTGATCTACATTTGCTGTCCCTCAGAGCAAAGAGATGTCTCATCTGTTTTTGCAGACTTGGCTCCTGAGCACGGAGAGTATGTTCAGCTTTTAGTGGAGATGGAGATGCAAGCAGGAAAAACTTAATAATAGAGATACTTAGAACTCACATGGAGCTCTTCAGGAGGTAACTATATGATATAGGAAAATATTGTTGGGACAAAACTGCACTGTATTTTTTCCTGGATGGAGCATACAGGTACTATGGAAACAGATAAAATACAACCCCAGTAATTACTATCGCCCGCATATAGATGGAGAGCACAAGTTAAATGGTTTACCTGAACTTCAGGATGAAACCATGTCAGGATAAGGATTAGAAAGTCAAAGCCTTGTTCTGAGTCCTGCACCCAGCCCATACGCCATTACCTTTCTCTCATGCTGAATGTAGGTAGGTTTTCTTTTCCCTGCTTTCTGTGTGGGCGTGTGATGGACAGAATTTATAAAAATTGGAAAGCAAAATTCTTACCTGGCCCTGCGCGTTGAAACAAGAATAAAAGGGGAATCCTGGTAAATGTCACATCCCACACACTCTGCCCTTGAGTCCTTCAAAGCCAAATGATCAAGGTTGAAATGTATTGCATGGAAGGAAGGAAGAGGAATTAAAAACCTGCTCCGCCTTGCAAAGGGATACTTACAGCTTAAATTCTGGTCAAGGTGAGGGACAGAAACGAGATATAACTGAATTATAAATCCTGCTTGGGCATTTAGCAGGGATAGCACCCTACTTACTAGATCTAAATGGAAAGGCCAAGCCTAGGCCTAAACATGTGCAGTTAGTCAGAGTAACAGTAACAGTGGTAAAAACTGTCAGTGAACGCACCCATCCGTTCGTTGTGCAGTTCTGCCCTGCCTGCAGTGGCCCTTGACTGGTCTGAGCATGGCTGCGAGTGCCTGACCGATGAGTTGAGAGCCAAACACCACATCTGTAGGTGGAGCTGGATCATATGAAAACTTTCCCCTGCAACATTTTTTTGCTGATGGGCCATTTCACCTGCTTCACCCCTCACACCGAATGGATCATGCAGCCTTGGGAAGACCCTGATTTAAAGCACCAGACAAGAGGAGTTGTTGCAAGGAGAAGCACAAGGAGAAAGCTCTGCCAACAAAAACAAGGCATACTGGAGATCCAGAAAGTGATTCCTTGACGGCCTGAAATCAGTTTCCTTTGAAGGTGTATGTTCATGCCCTCATTGTGTTTCTGAAAGGAAAGCTTGAAAAATCTCACCTTGGACTCATTTTTGTTCCTCAGCTGTTGCTCTCTTAGATTACACATAAGTCTAATAACATGCAAAGATTTATGTGTAGTGACTACTACTTGTGCCAGGTTAGCTGATTGATGTGCGTGTCTATTTTTCATTATTACTTTATGACTCTGCAGAGAAGACATCTTAGTGTCCACAGGGATGAAGAAGACATGATCCTTGCTGAAAATTGCTTGCAATCAAATTTGAGACTTGATAGTGAAGGATGGCAAGACGAAATGGTGAATAGAAGTAGGCTGAGCAGGAGTTTTACTAGCAAAACAGACTGCATGCACATCAAAGCCTTTTTTCTTTATGGTGAGATGGAAAAAGTTTTTGTTTTGGTTTGGCTTTTTTCAGTGTAAGTAAGTCTGTGGGGCTGATCCATTGCTGCAGGTGTTAAGAACGATGTGCCTGAAGTTTGTGAAGTGTCCAAGCAGATACTGGTGTACAAATCAAAGGAAAGTTTAAATTTAAGATTGAAGCTCACCAGGGTAGACAACTTCTCTCCTGTTTGCTTCTTTTGTGCCATGGCTGTGTTTCCAACAGTTTAACAGAAGAGCATCCCAATCAGGTTAACAATTACATTTTGGACCTTGTTGGCTAAGCTGGCTACTGGCAGAGAAATCTTCCTCCCCTGGATGGTATTTTCTTTCCAGGGAGAGAGACCATATTACTCTCCACTGGATAAATTATAAAACTACACAAAAGGAGGGACACATTAATAGTCTTTCTCATCATCATGTCCAAATTGCTTATTAGTTGCTTATTTTTTTACTCTCAGCAGCGGGACTTCTTACACAGAATAAAGATCAAAGTGTGTTCTTGTCTCATGCCTTGTGCCTAACCAAAGCCAGAGAATAAAATATATTACTCCTTATGTTCCTCGGTGAAGACCTGTGAGGCAAAAAGACACATAACTTTATTTTAGAGGAATATACTAGTTTAAATGAGAGGTGCTAGTGAACAGAAAAACAATAGCAAAAGGAATGTTCTATCTTCAAATGAAGAGATATGAAATAGAAAATGAATGAACCACAACCGACCAGATTTTTGGTTTTATAAAATTTTGTTTTATTTCACAGTCTCATCAATACAAAAAAATACATCTGATATTTAATAAATATTTAAGGTATCTGTGAATAGCCTGATAAAATTTTCCTCTGACACGTTTCAGCCTGTCCACTGAGACAGCAGAGTATTTTTTTTTGATGCATAAGTGATGCCTTACATGGTATTTTATTATTGTTTATCCTTAAAACCTTTTAAGTGTGCCTTATACAATATTGCATACAGTAAATAGGATACTTTTAGTATTCCTAGAGTCAAGTATTAGAATGAGGAACTAAAATTAATATTACATATTAAATACAAAGTAACAATAAGTGGCTGTTATTTTTAAAGATTTTGTTTGGTATCAGGACTACAGGATGGTATTTTGGAAGTAGTTCAGGAACTTATGTTGATCTAAAATCCCAACCCCAAATCGCAATTTACTGGCCACAGGACCATCAGGATCTCTGGATACTGTACATAAGGAGTACTTGATTGTATGTGTGGGATTGTGAATGTTTGTTACTCACCCCCAAGGCTTCATTTTTTGACGTGCCACAGAAGTCAAATCAAAGCACAAAACAGCACAAAACACACGAAATGTGACCATGGTGAAGATACCATAACATCAGTGGTTGCAGGTAGTTCAGAAAAGATTATATTGATTCTACACTATTGAAAAATTGCTGCTAGTAGCTCAGAAATTTGTGCTTTTCTTCCTCTTGTAAAGGACCCTTATTATGTTCCGGAAATATATCATTATAATGAATTAGTATTTGTCCACCATCACCTCTTGTCCAAGAGGAAGTCAGAGAAGCAGCAGACTGAAGGATTGGTGAGTCTCCTGACTTCTCACTATTTAAGGAAATCAAAGTAAATTGTAGTTAGCAAAAAGTTCAACAAAATCAAAAAGTGGAACTGAGAGTCTGACCCAGTGCAAGAACATCAGGAGTCATCATCTGGCTTGAATTCTGGCTGTACCCCAGCTTTCCCTCCCAAGAGATGCAGATTCACTCTCCTTTTAAAGCACATTACCACCTAAGCAAAAAAATCCCCTCGTCTTTGCTAGTCACAGTTGTAAATTTTACATGCTTGCTTTATTAGCCGATACACACTACATTTAACAAAATGCATTTGTGTTGTGCCATAAGATGTTCTTGTTTACAAGTACCCTGTTCCCTGAAGAAAGGTAATTTTAATGTCATAAGAAATTTCACGTTTTGTTTCTAACACTGATATACCCAATGTAAACAGCCTTCCCCAAGGAAGACAGGGGAGAAGTAAGAACGCAGAAAGCACTGTATGAAAACTTTGTCAGGACAACGCCGAGCCTGCCTTTTCTCCCCGGTGGCAATGGGCACGGCACCGTGCTCTCCTCGAGCGAACTGCCATTTTCTCCTTTTAGGGTAGCAAACCCTGATCTGTAAAGTTCACGGTGGCACAGGAGCCGCAGCCAGTTCCAGGAATCTGCCGCCGCTCCCCGGGTCAGCTCAATGTTGCTTTCATCAGAAGTGTCACTGCAATGGGGAGAAGTTGTTATAACGAGTTTCAGGAGGCATTGACATAATCAGGTCAGCTGGAGGTGCATAAACAAGGGAGGAGGAAAAAAACCCATAGAGAAATGTATATCTTTCTATCCTGTCCCTAGGAGACATGAAGCAAAAAGCCTTTGCTCTCACCTGCTGGAGTGGCATCCTGCTCCCCCCTTTTCTCTTTTTGGCTGTAAGGTGTTTTCTTCACTGCAACCTGACAGACCCAAGGACATTTTCATCCATTGCACTGATCTTAGGCAAATTTTTCCCTTTCTTCTTGTTGTTATCATGGCAGGCGGATTTTTTTAACAGGTTACTTAATGGCTAGGTACCCCCCACTGCGAGGATGTCTGTCAGTGAGATGGAGGGAGGACGGGGTCTCTCTAGGGGCTTCGGAGCCACTGGGGAGGGGAGAAGAGGGAACTTAAAGGAATATCGTACATTGCAGGAGCATCTAGGGAGCTTGCACCTCTGATGATGAAAACATTACTGAGCTTTTGTATTTTCTCCTTTTGTGAGCCTATTGAAAGTTTTTTTATGACAACCGTGATGTGAAGAGAGACAGGAAAAATACCGTGTTATGTAATTTGCATCTGGCTGTGGCACATGCTAGTGCAAAATTTAGTCAATCATAGAGCAGGCTGCTATTTCAGCTGAAGCTGAAAAATACTTTTCAGTTTAAAAAAAAAAAAATCTGAAAGTATTGAAATTACTGGAGAATCCTCTTTTCTGATGTGACACTACTGATATCAGAAGTAGGGCCTGCAGTCCTGGCTGAAAGATAAAGCACTGTGTATTTATTGGGCATTTAGAGTACATACATGCTAACATGCATGCCAACATTTAATGCAATTTCTAGCTATATTACTTTAAGATAACTGATTTCATGAGGAAGAGAGATGGCAGATTCTGTCCTTTATGCTGTCACTGTTGCTGAGCAATTTGTTTTCCTGTGGAGGGAGAGGTCTTGGGCAATATGAAAAGGACCTTCAGTCCCATCTTCATTAAGCATCCAAATTAACCAACAAAGGAAGAGGCTGGTGGTAAGTGGGGGATGGAAACACAATTTGTTCATGAGAGGCTGAATTTTTGTGATCTGCAGGACAACTGAATTGCAAGAATTTACAGATTAAGGGGCCCATTTTCAGGAGGTCCTCTTGGCAAAAGTTTGAGGTGCTCTAACAAGAAGATGCAGTTGGCAGGCTAGATGCTGTGACCTTCTCTTTACAGCAGCGCAGAGCTGAAGACTGCCTTTGACATTAGTGGGAGACGATCTGCAGGGTTTTTGGAGAAGACTGATGTCCTTGTAAGTACAATCTCCCGCTTCTGGCAAGAGAGTGGCAGTGTATTACTGTCTATATTTGGATTATTACCATGCTTTCTACCTACTTACACTTCACTTGCAATTTTGGATAAGTAGAGTCATCATCTTCATTTTATGCCCCAAGCTTTTGTCTGGTACAGCTGTGTAGTGTTAACAGCTGCTGGTTTTCGTTACAGAAGTGGCTGCATTTTAGGAACAGGCAATGAGATTTCTGCGCTACAGTTTGTTGAACCAGTTTGTGAAGCCCTTTGGAGATCCAGGTGTGTAAAAAGTACTTAATAATATTGATCTTACAATAATAATAATTTGGTAAAAAGATATTATGATCCATGTTTTGACGTGCAATTTGCTACTGATTAGTTATACAATATGCAGAAAACCTTGGGCTCATTGAAGAAAACCCCAGGCCTAGAAATTAGATTACTATTCTGCAGCTCAGTGTTTAAAATAAAAAAAAAAAATACTCTATCACTTGTATTTACATTCTTGCTGCAAATCAGGTCACCTTGCCCTTTGAGTTTTGTTTTCCACAGAATGGGCCAAATCCGTTCCCAATGTGACTCCCTTGACTCCAGCACGGTTGCACAAGAGATGACTGTAGGTCATTAAGTCTACAGAATAACTCTTTTTTGATTACGGATGAAAAATTAGTATTTGGGTGGAGTCTTATTCTTGCTGGTATGCTAGGTGGTTTTTTTCACTGACGTTAACTGAAGCTGGAATAGACGTAATTTACTTAAAAAAAAAAAAGAAAAAGTATACATTTTATCTGCTTTCTAGCCATTGTACAGAAATAACCGTAAGACTGTAAATGACAACAAAATCAGAAGAGAAAATAAATATTATATCTTAGCTGTGTCCTTCTCTGTAATACTAGTCTCTACTGAAAATACAGATACAGTTCAGCTGCAAACACAAGAAAGGAGTTGGGTACATTTGGCTTACTGCTTCCTCTCTGAGCTGGGAGCACCGGGTGTGGATTAGCAACGAGAGGGATATGTTCACCTGAGCACCCCACGAGAGAGCCAAGTGCGGGTACCAGCCCCAGGAGCTGCTGGGAGAGGTGGGAAGAGGCAAAGGGGACTGGAAAGACTGGACTCTGAGCAGGGAGCTGCCGACCTTCTGTGCGGGAGGGCATGAGAAAGGCATGGGGGAGAGGGATAGAGCTAGCTGGGAAGGCAAATATGAAAAATTAGAGGCTTTCTGGAGCAAATGGGATTGAAAGAAAGGTCAGATGAGGTGCCTGGGGAAGAGACAGTGGTACTTTTTTGGTACGGAGAGGAGAAGACATGACTGGAGTCACCCATGCCGTGTAGCAGGAAAGCTTTCAGTGGACAACTGATTTAATCCCTCTGCCCCTATCCAAGAGAAACTGGCCAAGACAGTCGTCTTTCTGCTGTCTCGTCTCCAATTACTTTGCCATAGACAGGGACCTGCGGTGCCCCAGACTGTGTCTGGTGGCAAATAAATAAATCTGATTGACTAGCGCTGTGAACATTAATTCTCTGGGAGTAGCAAGAGAGTGGCATTGCCCTTTGTACATGCAAGGGCCAGGAAAAAATATGCTGTAGCACTTTTCTTCCTGATGTTTAGCTGAAAGTAACATTAACGACCTCAGCTCCTCCCTGCAGGTCATTAAGCCCCAGGAAATACCCTGTTCCTCTATCGTTATTGCTTAATTATTTTCAGCTCTGTAATCTAATTTGCAGTTTGACTCTATGTTGATTCTAGCTGCCGTATCATAACCTTTGCAGTACAGGAAATGCGACGCAGGGTTGGCTGCACTGACATCTAAATCTGCTGGTGAAAAGGGCCTTTTTCTAAGCCTGCAGCTCCAGGAAATAACCCTTTTTCTAGAAAGCCTGAAACCTTTAACATTCTGGAGATTTCAATTTCTCCTACTTTCTCTTAAAAATGTTTTACAGAGTTTATAATGCAAAACTGAGTAATAAAAGGTCTTTTATTGAGTATGTGCCATTGCTCTTTAGTTTTAAAGCAGGATGTTAGAGAAATATGTCACACAGAGGAGCTGTTAACATATTCATTTTATTTTAATTAAATATAACAGATGCTTCAGGTGTTCTAAAAACAGGGAAATAAACTCATAGCTATGCAGGGAAGGTCTCTGAATACAGGAATTAAAAATGAAAACAATTTAAAGCTTGAAGTATTATTAAACACAGACCATCTAAAGCGAATAGTTTTATTTCAAAAAGAAATAACTGAATTTATGCAATACCTACTACCTACTTGATTTCTCTAGAAATCTCCAAAACCTAACAGGAAATTAGAGCCGTAGGGAGCCGTCTGCTTTGAGATATGTCTCATCAAGACTCTTGTTCTTATGTCTGGAATTGTTTGACAAAATACAGGGACAATACATGCAGTTCATAGTACATGATATATGAGATGCTTTCGAGCTCAAAGGTTCTTCTAGATGTGTATTAGTCATGTGAGCCTGCAGGAGGGCACTTAATCTGAAATAAAGCAAAAAGGGAAAGAATGTGAAGGAGTCTCTGAAGTGTAAGTCTCCAGGAAAAGCCGTCAAAAAGGCACAGAAGGAAATCATCTAGACTAGAAGATGAGAATGGGGGAAGCATATGGAAATCAGTGATCAGCAGTCCAAGGACTACATTTTGGGTGAATAACCTTAATGAGCAGGAAGTATTGCAAGCAAGATTGTATTATTTTTTTTTCCTGAAGCCTTTTTGTTTCCAACACTTCATGCATACCTCTGAACCTTGGCTTCAAACCAGGTTAAATAAACCTTCCCATTGTTTTGCTACAGGTCTGTCTTGTGTCAAGGTGCACCAGGATGAAAGAGAGGGCCTGAGCCTGCAGCTTGAGGGGCTCAGGCTATCAGAGGTGCAGAGGAGGGATGGGAGTGCCTTGCTGTGTGTACTGAGCGACCCTGGGAGGTCCACGCAGGTGTTCTGAAGTTTGTGTGGCCACATGCCGGGTTGGGAAGCGTTCCCCATGGCTGGTGCAGGAAAAGGTCTTTCTCTGCAGTGTACGGGGGTACATGGACCATTTCTCAGCCTACGGGGATGCTGAGGCATCCTTATGTGGTGCTTGTGGCCTGTGTAAAAACAAGGACCCTGTCTCACTTTAAAATCTCAGGATCAGGGAAAAAGAGATTTCCACATATTGAAGGTAGTCCATTCTAGGCTGCAGCACTCAGCTGTGTGGGATGACTCTAAAATGCAGTGTGATATTCAGCTTTCCTTGTACTGGGGCTATGGATTATGAAAATGTATGGAATGTGATTCCTGCCTCTCTCTCCTCCTCCTTTGTCGCATAGCTCTGCAGAGCGCTGTGAGCCTGCAAGCTACAGCAGCCCTTCTGCCAGGAGGACTGCCGTTATCCCCGCAGCAGGGGATTTCAGGGGCTAGTGTTAGTACACTGAAGTGGTGTGTGCTAACTAACCATTACAGTGAAAAATACAATAATACTCCCGAGCTGTCTCAGAGCTGTTGTCCAAATGCAGTCGTGTAGAGGGGGAGAGAAGAAAAATTGCAATTAGCCTCCGTATCCCCTATACAGGAAAATGATTGCTGCAGTGTCCAGATCACTTTCTCTCTGCTCTCCAGCCCTGTGTCAGCAATATAGGTGAGCCCCCAATAATTTGAAATAGTCCTGGCATTGCAGTTGCAAAGCCTTTCCTCCTGAACAGTACTGTGGCAGCTAGGCCTTCTTTTTGAATTAAAAAAATATATATATACTGGTAACAGAGTTAACTGAATTAGTTCAAGGTAAACGAGACTGAAATGGATGTGTAAATAAGACTCCATTGGTATTATCCTGGTTTCTTTTAGACAGAGTTAATATTCTACTAGCAGCTGGTATAGTGCTGTATTTTGGATTTAGGATGACAACAATGTTGATAACACACTAATGTTTCAGCTGTTGCTAAGCAGTCAAAGACTTTTCAGCTTCTCATACTGGCCTGACAATATGAAGACAAGGGCACCCAAGAAGATGGGAGGGGACACAGCAGGGACAGCTGACCCCAACTGATGAAAGGAATATTCCATGCCACGTGACCTCATGCTCAGTATATAAAGCAGGGGGAAGAATAAGGAGGGGGACAACAGTCAGAGTTATGGCATTTGTCTTCCCAAGTAACTGTTACATGTGATGGATCCCTGCTTTCCTGGAGATGGCTGAACACCTGCCTGCCCATGGGAAGCAGTGAATGAATTCCTTGTTTTGCTTTGCTTGTGTGCGTGGCTTTTGCTTTACTCTATTAAACTGTCTTGATCTCAGCCCATGAGTTTTCTCACCTTTACTCTTCTGATTCTCTCCCCCATGCCACCAAGGGGGAGTGAACGAACGGCTGTGTGGTGCTTAGCTGCCAGCTGGGGTTAAATCATGGCAGTTATATAGAAATGTTGCACTCTTCCAAGTCTCCTCTTTTTAATACTAGGGGAAAATACTCTTCCAACAAGTATCTTGAATATCGAACTCTGCTTGGCTGATTCAAAATGAATAGGCAGCTTTGTGGTCTCAGCCTGTACTCATTTTTAGACTTAAAAATTCTGACTGAAGTCATTGGAAGACATTTGATCCATTAGTAATGCAGGATCAGACCCTCTCTCCAGGTAAAAGACATAACAAAAGGTAAGGAAATGGCAACCTCCCTTTTCTTCATCATGCAGCATGGTGACTCTTTTCTATGATCAGACACAAATGTAATGATTCAGAAAGAAAGGCCTTAATGCTTAGAAGAAAGGCTGAAAAGAGAAGATATTCAAATGACAGCTAGAAGAAGGGAACAATGCTGATATAATTGGAGTAGACAAAGGATGTTCGCTTTGTGACACATTTTGAGAAACATCCAGGAACATTTGTTATGCCAAAGCAGGTTCATGGTTCAGTGGAAATGCCATCTTCCGATGGGGAAGTAAGAGAAGAGGCAGCACTCTGATCAGACAAGGGAATAAAAAATAGTTCAGGGTTCCAGAGTGGATAGTTGTATACAAGTTTAGATATATTATTACGATAATAGTCCTGCTAAGTATACATAGTATTTTCATTTAGTGGTTGTTCCACTGAGGAATGACTGCATACTACTGCTGTTCGCTAACAGAGGGGTCCTTTTAATTCACTTCATCAGCAGCAGTGTTCAGATGAACCACCCCCGCCTCCTCCTGTAGTTAGTACTTATGAACTAGCGACTATCTGTGTTTATTTCTAGATTTAAAATACATGATAAGAAGGCATAGTGAAGCCTGCTTGTGCCTTAAACAATGTCTGATGACATGGGAATTATTCAGATTTGTCTACTGAAATGCTGGCAGATCTGCCACAGCAGTGTCATGTAACAATATGCAGTAACAATTGGAGTCCTTGGTTTAAAGAAAAAAGTTTGCAGAAGTGGCTTTGGTTTTTTTAGACATTTTGTTTGAAGAAAAGCTTCTCTTCACTCACTCAAGCTGCAACAATTTCCAGAAAGTTTTGAGGTATAGGGAGGAAAATTACAATAGAGTTCAACAACTGAAGCCGGAAGAAGCCCTTAGGCCATTTGGTCTGACCTGAATGACATGTTTCATCTGGCTTATCTCTTGGTGATCAAAGGTGTGTGTGCTTGCAAATGTAGATGTATACACACACTCACACACGTATATAGTAATATATAAACTATACGAGTAGTCTAATATCCATGGACATTGTGTGTGTGAGTGTATACATACATATATGTATTTTACTTTGTTCAAAGGTGAATAATGTTCCTTTAATTGTCTGGACTGAAGCCCTGGGAGAAAAAGCATGTTTGCTCTTAGTGGTATGAGCAGTTGAACCTGCTCAGGGGTAGACAGTCCCAGGGAGGCTGGCTGGAGAGGGAGCATCCACTGAGCTCTCTTTAGAGGAATAGAAACATTTTTCCCATGCAATAGCAGGGCTGCACAGGGTTTGCACCACTCAGAAGATCACTGAGTAGCTGAAATCAAGATTGAAGGCAGGACCTAACTGCAAAGATAGCACGGGCAGAAGAGGGAGCGCTTGGTAAACACTTAGAATCATAGAATAGTTACGGTTGAAAGGGACCTTTAAAGGTCATGTTTTCCAACACCCTTGCAATGAGTGGGGCCATCTGCAACTAGATCAGATTGCTCAGAGCTCCGTCCAACCTGAGTTTGAATGTTTACAGGGATGGGGCAACTACCATCTCTCTGGGCAACCTGTTCCAGTGTTTCACCACCCTCATTGTAAAAAATTTCTTACTTACATCTAGTCTGGGTCTACCCTCTTTTAGTTTAAAACCATTACACATCACAACAGGCCCTGCTAAGAAGTTTGTCCCAATCTTTCTTATAAGCCCCCTTTAAGTACTGAAAGGCCACAATAAGATCTCCCCGAAGCCGCTTCTTCTCCAGGCTGAACAATCCTGTCCTGTCCTCTCAGCCTGTCCTCATATGGGAGGTGCTTGATCACCTTCATGGCCCTTCTCTAGATTCACTTCAACAGTTCCATGTCCTTCATATGTTGGGGTCTGCAGAGCCGGATGCAGTACTCCAGGGGGGGTCTCACCAGGGTGGAGTGGAGGGGCAGAATCATCTCCTTCGACCTGCTGGCCATGCTTCTTTTGATGCAGCCCAGGATATGATTGGCTTTCTGGGCTGCAAGAACACATTGCTGGCTCATGTCCAGCTTTTCATCCACCTGTACCACCAAGTTCTTTTCCTCAGGGCTGCTCTCAATCCCTTCATCCCCCAGCCTGTATTGATACTGACCCAGGTGCAGGACCCTGAACTTGGCCTTGTTGAACCTCATGAGGTTCACATGGGCCCACTTCTTGAGCTTGTCTAATTCTACTACCCTTCTAATACCCTTGTAATACTTCTAATACCCTTCTCAGTGGCTGAGATTTTTCTTTGTCTCAAAAGTTAATTGTTCTATTTTTTTATATTTTAAGAATACCTGTGGGTTTTGAGCATTTTTAAGGTAGCTGAATAGGTCTAGGCACATCACTTCAATGCTGTTGTCTGTCTTGGGCCACATGGTGCTTTCTGATATGAGCCCAATAGTTTGTATTAAATGGAAAATAACTTCCATATGGACAACCAGTGTTTTCCCAAAGGCATCAGAAGGAGGACAATCTACCATATCGCTGCACAGACTGCTGACTGATTTCACTTTTAACAGTATGTTCTTTATTCCTCTCTGGAATTAGTTAGGCTTAAGATCTCAGCCTTTGGTTTTGTTGTTGTGACTTTCTTTGCTAAATTGGCAAGCCCCTGAGATGCAAGTACCTTCTCCCCTGTAAAGTGATTTTAACTGAAATCAAATCATCTCCTGATCTTTTGACTAAGAAAAAGAGATGAAATTGACATTATGTGTAAGGCACTTTCTCTTTCCCGCATATAATTTTTTTGTCTCCTTTCTCTGTTCTGGCTTTAAAACGTAAGCATTAGACCTGTATGTGGCATCCTGGAATATATCTCATCAGTCTGATTCACCAAGGTACGTTCGTTAGCCCTGCTCCTGCCGACTGACCTCTCTTAGGTGCATCCAAAGATTGTACGTCTTTTTTTCCAAGGAGATCAGGTTGAACTGCTGTTCACTGTAATCCAGTATCTTTAACAGAGACACAATCAGGGTGTGGCATCTCTAAGGGCTATGTGTGACTTTTATTTCTTGATCCTCTTACTCAAGAAATTAATTAATTGCTATAAAAAGTTTTAGTAGTTTATCAAACTTTTTTCTTTATATATAGTAAACAAACTCTATAGAGTTTATAAACTCTATATAAATTTATCAAAAGAAAGAATATTGTGGTAGGTCACTTGTTCTTTTGCCGAGAGCTTTGGTATGTTACTGTTGTTTGATATAAACCTGTTTTTGCAAAAAGAGTATAGATGCAATTTGCATAATTATGGCACAGCATAGCCTCTGGTGCTTTGATTTTCCAGATCTCGGAGACACCTGGAAGAGTCTGCTGGTTGTACATTCAGCTAAGCTGATTATTGCATAAAGTGATCTATGTCAGCTTGCCCTCTGAGATATATAGCATATTTCCTGTTACAACTGAGCCCGCGAGGCCTTGCATTTTGAGCAAAGGATCACCCTTACCCACATAACTAAAAGTTTTCCATGATGGTGCTTTTACCGTGTAATGCATTCTTCTGCAAACTCTTTCCAGAAGCTTCTCTTCCTTTTAAAGAAGAAAACACCTCCTTCGAACTTCCCATCTTTCATACAAAATCTTAAGCTTACTCACAAATAGCAAATAGAGGCTTCAGTGTCCTAGCATTTAAATGCTACATTGTTATTTAATAAGTAGTCTAATATCCATTCGTTCCTTTGTTATGAGTAGAGTGGGGAAAAAAATATTCTATACCCTTCCCTTCTCTTTTCTAAAGTACAAGCAGCTGTTGCTGGCATCACTTTGAGTGTTTTGAACTTTCCATTGTGACAGACTCCTGAAGATTTTTCAGTGGAGTTATCTGTGGACACAGAGGCAGATTTGGCTGAATAAATTCTCTCTTGGGACACACATCTGGAACAAGCTACTATTTAATTTGCAGTACTATTAAAGTGATATTAGGTGTATCAGAAACCAGCCTACGATGTGTCTAATTTGGGGAAAAGCCATCCATTTAATTTCCTTTATGCAATCTGTCTGTGCATGTGTATGAACAGGACACTTTGTGCATGTAATACTTAAAGAATTGATCTCTTAGTAAGAAATATTTGGCTCTGAAAACCTTAAGGCTGAAAAATTAAGTAAATCAATATATCACTTACTAAACTAAGAAGTAATAGTTTGAAAACAATATTTGTTTGTTTTAATTTGCACATTTGACCTTGAATAAGTACCTAAGGCAAGCAACATTCTTAAGATGTGGTGCCAGGATGTAGCTTTATTTCTTATGATTACAATTTTCTAGGCTGCTCTCAACCGTGTTTCTGTGTGGTAAGCCAAACTTATCCTTGGAGTAAGACCATTTTAGTCAACGGATGCATTTGGCCCATTAACTTTAGCCTGCGATAAAGTCAAGGGCAAAAGGATATTCTTATGCAAAGCAGAATCACTGTAGATATGCTACTAATCACTGAGGATTAGAACGAGTGTATTTCTGATCTCATAGCACCTTCATATGGCTTTTTAGCCTTTTTTTTTTAAGTAGCAAAATTACAAGGATTTTTTTTTTCTCTTACTTCTAAGAAGAAATCATAGTTTCCTCTATTAACGCGAAGTGGTGAAACTTTATTAGAAATGCAATTATGTTTCCTAAATCTTTTAGTACTTCTGTGCATGTGATTGCTAAGCAATAGTAGTTCTAATTACAATTTCATAAACTGCCTATGGGCAAAATGGCAGGCTGTATGTGAACTTTCCAGTATTACTGTTTAGGCTTGAACACTCTTATGAATCGCTTTAAACCTATGTATTTCAAAGGAAAATAAATGCAAAATATCTATGAAGGACAGAAACCCCATTCTCCTTAATCTTGTGTGTAGATCTACAGGAAATCAGTGGAACGACTCAGTTGAATATGACATCAACTATCTATAGGCTCTTGAATTTAATTTTAAGTGTCATTTTATAATATATGTTTATAATATGTAACATTTGGTCTGGACAATACTACTAATATCTTTCCAGTATTCTGAAAACACAAAAAAACCATGACAGTAAAGCATTTCACTGGCAGAATTGAAGGGATTTTCTCCTTCAAATTTAAAGAGTCCTAGCACTTTTATTTTGTTTAGACTCATGATGACTGGATTTTAGCAGCAAATACTTTATAGTGTATTTTTATATATGTGCATATATGAGAGCAAGAGATTCCATTCATAAAGAAATGCAGCTCATCACTATTATTTAATTACAATGTTCTGAACTGAAATACATAGCCAGTGGGAATAGGACTATTGATTAAAAACTAGGGTAGCTTCTGTTTAGTCTGTTGAAGGCTCTTCTGTTTTTTCAATTACTGTGTGTAGGAGAGGTCAGTCTGATTGCATTATAAAATTAGGTTAAGAGACAGTATTTCTATCACTGAATTACGTGTGATCCATTTCTTAAGAAAAGACACAGTAGAATACTTTCACTCTAAATTCAGAACACTTTGCTATGCCTGGCATAAAGAGTTTTTATTTTACCCTTCAAATTCATCATTACAAAAACAGAGATGCCTACAAAACAAAGAACACTACAAACTGATATTCATATGAGTGTAAATAGTCTGTTTTGTACTATGTATTTGCCTTCACTTTCAGGGAAATTTGCTATGGAAATTACAATGGATGTTTTGAGAGCATAAAGATGCAGATGAAGCATCACGTGGCTTTTAAAGAAGGGGATCTCGTAATAATATCTGAGAATTATACATCTTCTCAGAGACAGCAGCTCTTGTCTGACAGCCTAGTTGAGCTGTCTGAGCATCCCCATCAGGGACGCAAGTTGGCTCAGAGCTGCTGAGCTCCACGGACATGGGTTGCTCCATGTTCGTCAAACAGGTGGCTCCTCTGTGGCAACTGTTTTTATTTTGTATTGCAGCCAGGTTTGTATTTGTCTGATGAAATATGGTAATTAATGAAATGTGATATTGTTGATATATGAATAAAAAACATAGTAAGATTTTCCAAGAAGATAATCAGGTTTTGCTTAATGCTGTTTCTCAATGAGTTATAAATTGATAGAAAACAGAGTTGGAAAGGATTTTGAAGGGTCAGTCCCCTGGCCCTAAGACTGGATTAGTCCTACCTAAACCACCTGACCGATGTTTGTCAGGCTTGTTCTAAAAAGCTGCCAGCATGAGGATGCCATGGCCAGCCCAGGCAATCTGTCTTTACACTTAGAAAAGTTTTTCCTAGTGTCAAACTGAAATTTCCATGGTGCAATTTAAGCCCATTATTTTTTGTCCTCTCCACAATGGATAAGAAGAGCAGTTTATTTCCTTCCTTTTTCATAGCAACCTTTTACATATTTGAAAGCTGTTATCATGTCACCTCTTAGTCTTCAATTCTCTAGATTAAACAAGCCCAGTTCTTTCTATACTCTCTCAAGGGTCATGTTTTTCAGGCTTCTGATCATTCAAGAAGTGTTCGGTGAAACTCTCGCTGACTTTGGGAGCTGAGTTATATCCGCACTGTAAAAATCTTGTATTTGCAAAGCATCCAGACTTAATATAGGCATTTTTACATAAGTGCCTTGTAATTGGCTTTTATGTCTAAATGTGTTTGCTTAAAACATAACAATAGTACATCTTAGCAATGACCTTGTGTACTCACACTGGTGGGAGCACTCACCCTTTGACTTTTGTGTTTTAGAAATGTACGTGGGACAGATGGGTATCTAGTATACTCGCGTGACATAACATCTGCTGGTGAATAAAGATTGTTATAAAGACATAAAACAAAGCAGTGAATGCGTTTACAAGTACTCAACCAATGTTGCATACACAGTAGTGTAAAGAGCTGGTTGAAAAGAAGGCCAAAAACAATTATGAAAAATGTGTCCCTATTCTCCTTGAATAATTAAGATATTTTAAATGTTTCTGCCATCTCTGCAAGTATATGCAAAACTGAATGAAGAAAGAATATGAAATAAGATCATCAGTCATCTAAAAGAGAAAATGCTGATGACAGAACTAGAGCTCTTCTTCTCTTAGGGTTACTTTGGCTGCCATTCATTTCATACCTCCTTAGATGTCTGCAGTATTGAGAAATTAATCTAAGCTAGTCACTGTACAGTGCCTTTTTTGAGTGGTCAATAAGAGCTTTTAGGGTGCACATCACCTAACCATATTTAGATATCTATTTCTGGATGAGGTGAATTGCGGCTGAACCGTTTTTTTCCACTCCATAATTTTTAACTAAGTGTAGGTGACTAATTTAAATGAGTTGCCAATCGTGTCTCCTAACAGGATTTTCTTTAGAGCCTCTAGGGTCTATGGCAGAAAGTCTGTGTTGTGGCCTCTTATAAAGAAAGCACTGAAAAGATGACTAGCAGTCACTGGAAATTAAGTTGTATGACTCTAATGCTCAGCAGGTGGAAGACCTGACACTGGCATGACTCCGAGGAGAAGTCTGTCATGGGTGAAACATAGTTCCAGCAAGGAGAAATCTCCTAGCTCTTTCCAAAGAGAAAGGGAGAAAGAGTCAGAAGCAAAATGTGTAGGAGCAAGAGACCTTCAAAGACTCTCCAGAGAAGGAGAGCAAAATAAAGAAGGAGTTAAGAAACAGCTTTGGTGGAGATAGCAGGAGACAAGCCAGACATTTAGGAAAGAGCACTAGGAAGACAAATCAGGATGATCCTATTTTACCCAGTTTCCATGGCAGAAGAGCCATAAAGAGGAGTAAGTAGGAATTTCCTCTGAACTGCTGTTTCCTACTTCTGAGTATTAGCAGAAGACTAGACTATATAGACGTCAAAGTATTGCTAGCTGCTGGAAAGGAAGAGCTGGGACAGAGATTGCAAATGAGGGAATACACACAACGTGCTTTGTTAGGGAAGAATGGGAGACACTGAGTTTGTATTTCAGTGACTGGAAAAGGTATGAGGAGACATGGGATCTTCATGCTAGAGCTGGAGGACTAATTGAATCATGTTCAGCTGAAAGGTCCAGAGGGACCTTGACAGGCTTGAAAGGTGGGCTTGTGTGAACCTCGTGAAGTTCAACCAAGCCAAGTGCAAGGTCCTGCACCTGGGTCATGGCAATCACAGGCACAAATACAGGCTGGGTGGAGAATGGCTTGAGAGCAGCCCTGAGGAGAAGGACTTGGGGGTGCTGGTGGATGAGAAGCTCAAATGAGCTGGCAATGCACACTTGCAGCCCAGAAAGCCAACTGCATCCTGGGCTGCATCAAAAGAAGTATGGACGGCAGGTCGAAGGAGGTGATTCTGCCCCTCTACTCTGCTGTCATGAGACCCTACCTGGAGCACTGCGTCCGGCTCTGGAGTCCTCAACACAAGAAGGACATGGACCTGTTGGAACGGGTCCAGCAGAGGGCCACAAAGATGATCACAGGGCTGGAGCACCCATGCTATGAAGACAGGCTGAGAGAGTTGGGGTTGTTCAGCCTGGAGAAGAGAAGGCTCCAGGGAGACCTTATAGCAGCCTTCCAGTATCCAAAGGGTGCCTGCAGAAAAAGTGGAGAGGGACTCTTTATCAGAGAGTGTAATGATAGGACGAGGGGTAATGGTTTCAAACTGAAAGAGGGTAGATTTAGATTGGATATCAGGAGGAAATTCTTTACTGTGAGGGTGGTGAGGCACTGGAACAGGTTGCCCAGAGAAGTTGTGGATGCCCCGTCCCTGGAAGTGTTCAAGGCCAGGCTGGATGAGGCTTTGAGCAGCCTGGTCTAGTGGGAGGTGCCCCTGCCCATGGCAGGGGGGGTGGAAGTAGGTGATCTTTAAGGTCCCTTCTAACCCGAACCATTCTATGATTCTATCAAGTTTGGGAATTACCGGGATAACTAGAAGAAAACTGAAGCATGACGCCTGGAGGGTTCTCCTATGCTACAGAAGGAACAACAGCCTACAATAATACCTTTGTCCTGAACCTCAAGTTGCATCATCTTCCCTCAGGATCAGCCTTGGAGAATAGTGGTTTCTGGGAGATGACTCTAAGGTACAACCATTTCTATGTTTCCCCCCCCTCCAGCCCCCTTGTTTCTGTGGTGCTGCTTACCTATATCTTTAGCCAATTATATTATACTTTGGCCTGGTTCAAATATATTAGTCAGACAGTGTGAACTGAAGTCAAACCCCTGCCCATTCCTTCTTGCTGATGTTCTCCGGAGAGACAGCAAATTTAAGAGCAACTATACATGCCTAGATGTGAGAGTAGGTAACTCTGATCCAACTCAGGTGTTCTTGCACTGCTCTAGACTCCAGTTGTTAATTTTTTAGCCCTCAACAGAAATAGGAGTAAGTTCTGCTTATTTACATCACTTTTATGCAGGCTTTTATTCATGAGTAATGATAATGGTTAAGTATCATAAGCTGTTTAAAGTATCACACTAAAGTACAGCTTTATTCAAATCTAATGTGTGACTGAAGAAAAGTTTGTTCCAGTTCTGGCTTGTCATCCTGTTTTGATTGGTAAGGGTATGATACAGAAATTTGTCTAAGTTTTGGATTGCTACCTTTCTCAATCTAATCATTGGGTAACGTCTAACCTTCAGCCAAGTATGAAATCAAAGTAAAGATTAACAGATTCTTCAGTGGTACTCCCAATCTGGGAAATCTGCAAGGAGTAGGAGTTTGTGGTTGGTAGCAATACATGTGCTTCAAGCTACAGAAACAGGCAACAGCCTGTGTCATGTCAGGCTTGACTTACAGAGGGACTTTCCTGTCTGAGGCAAACACTGGTCAGAGACTGGTATTCAGAGCGGCCCAGTGACTGTGTTAACCTAAACCTGTCCTTGGCTCAGGAAATATTTGAGTATTCTGTACAAAACAGACAAGTGAGACTGACAACAATTTGTCTAAAAATAAGTGAGGTCAGTGGTGATGTCATCTTCAGGGAGATCATTGAGGTTACAATCCCCACTCCAGTCAGAGATGAGACTTGAACAGGAGTTGCCCTCATCACAGAGATGTATTCCAGTCAAGCTAACTGAGGGGAAGAGAATAAGGACTAATTCCTACTTTTCTCAGCAGCACAAGAAGGACTGTGTAGCACTCCCTGAAAGGGAACAGGGCAGGATGCCGAGGCCCCTGTGTGTTTTCAGGAATGTTTCCTGCTTCAGTGTGCCCTGCTTCCATGTAGAGAGTCCAATGCCTACTGCCAACATCTGCAAGGTTCAGGTTTTACGCTAGGTCTTATTTTAGCTCAGTCTCTTAAAGCTGAGCTGACACCTGTTAGCCAAAGTCCTTTTTGACCAGATTTTTGTGACCACCATTAACCTGTTGATGCTTAAGGTGTAGCTTCACACATGTAGTCTTAGCTCAAGAAGTCGCTGCTTTTCCTTGGCTCTGCCTTGGTACTGACCCCTCAGTAAAACTAGGAGTGATGTGCAGTACCTCAGGATCAAATGAAATGACCCTGTTTAGTTATAGGTTAGAAAGGCCTTAGAAAAACACCCATGTATCAGGACATCTTAGGTACCCAAGGAGTGTGTGTGAACTGGGGATGAGAACAGAGGCGATGGAAAGGGGGGAGGGGGTGGGAGCTCCAAAAACTGGCCTTGTCACTGGTGTCCAAGTGTCATGGATGTCCAAATTTCACAACACACTGCAAGTGCGGGGTGTTCATAATAACTTATGTTATTAAGGGCAGTGAAAATAATCATGTAGGTCAAGGTGCTTTTACCTTATGGTTTCATTTTCATCCTTCTTTTCTTGACTTTTCTGGTGTACTCATCTTCCTACAAATTTTCCTTTCCTTCATCTCCAATTACAAATATTTCCAAACTGATTAAATAACAACACTTCTATTTTATGTTTCAGTGATGTGAAGCAGAGCTGATTAAAGGATAGGTAGGCAAGGACAGCACAAAATTTCTCAATGTATCTAGCCTGCAATCTCCTCTGTAGCAAGTTTCCCTTCAGATGTTTTACACAGTTCACTGATGCACAAGGAAAATTATGTTGCTGTAGTTAATAACCTTATTTTTTCTATTAAATTTATAACCCTTACCAGGAATTAAATGTGAATAAGTCACTTGATGTTTTTGCTCTTATTATAAAATCCATATGTTTCCTGAAGTCTCCAAGTGTTGTCATTTAATCTGACTATAGTGATAATCGTTTTTGGAGAAAAATACTATCTGGTGAATAACCAACAAATTTATTACTGCCTAAAACTGTAGAGGACATACTTGTTTCCATTGAAAGGTTAGCTTTTTCTGAGATAAAAGACAGTCCCCACATGCTTGTACTCAGTATTTTTGGCACAATCCATTTGTGTCTTCTTTTTCTTTTTTTTTTTTAAACAAATCCTGACGTTGTTGTTTACCTTCATCATATCTGATCTAACATAAGTGATATTTGAGGGCATTACATTCAGGTCTTTTTTCAGTCTTCCTCCCTGAAACAATGACTGGAAAAAACAGGTGTCTTTCAGAAATGCTTGTGAAGTATCACTAATGCTGGCTTTCCAACAGTGACTGACATACCTACCCTTGTTCACTGGTGCGTTCTTCTTTCATGCAATCAATGGTGCAAAGTCCATTGGACTGGAGGCCAGTCCTTAGTGGTGTACTCCAGGGGTCAGTCCTAGGTCCAATACTGTTTAACATCTTCATTAATGACCTGGATTCATGGGGCAGAGTACACCCTCAGCAAGTTCCTAGGTGATACAAAACTGTGAGGAGCTGTTCATAGACCAGGAGGTTGTGCTGCCATCCAGAGGGACCAAGACAGGCTAGAGAAATGGGCCAACAGGAATCTTATGAAGTTCAACAAAGTCCTGCACCTTGGGAGGAACAACCCCAAGCACCTGTACAGGCTGAAGGCCAACCAGATGCAAAGCAGCTCTGCTGAAAAAAACTGGGCCTTGGTGGACACCAAGCTGACCATGAGTCAGCAATGCATCCTTTCAGCAAAGGTGGCCAGCAGCCTTCTGGATTGTGTTAGGACTAGCATTGCCAGCAGGTAAAAAGAGGTGACCTTTTTCCTTATTCTCAGTCCTGGTGAGACACATCTGGAGTGCTGGGTCCAGTTCTGAGCTCTCCAGCACAAGAGAGACAGACATATTGGAGCAAGTCCACTGGAGCATCTGTTGTATGAGGAGGGGCTGAGAGAACTGTAACTGTTTAGCCTGGAGCTGAGAAGACTCAGAGATGCTTCCTAAGGCTCAAGAGGGTCTGATCAATGTGTTTAAATACCTGATGGGGGCAGGAGAAGTGAAGAAGAGGGAGACAGGCTCTTCTCAGTGGTGCCCCATGACAGGATGAGAGTCAATGGGCACAAACTGAAATAAAGGATATTTCATTTGTCATGAGGAAACCACTACTGTGCTGTGAGGGTGGCCAAACACTGGAAGAGACTTCCCAGAGAGGTTATGGAGATTTTCAAAACCTGAGAGCATGTGCCCTTGAGCGACTTGCTGTAGGTGACCCTGCTGTGAGTGGGGGTTGGACCAGATGATCTCCAGAGGTGCCTTCCTCCCTCAGCTGCTCTGTGTCAGTCTGTGGTTCTTGCATGAGCTTAGCAGAAGGACGACAATAGGCTTTGTCTGGAAGCTCTATCTGTGGTCAAAGCTGACTTTTTTTGTACATATTTTTTCTTGCTCCAGCAAATTTGCTTGTGTTTCCAGATGCTCATTGTTTTATTTTCCAAGTTTAATCCTAGTGTAGGAGTCAATTATTTGCGTGTCCTCTTTGCTCTACTTGATTCTCAAAATCATTTCATGGGACCATTAATAATTTTGCAATATACAAATTAAGGCTTTTCACATCCAAGACTTTGCCTAACATATCCCGTGGTTCTGCTTTCAGCAGGGCATTCTTAAAACCTACAGACTAAACACAAGTTGGGGTTAGCTGTGCTTGCAAAAGATGAGCTTGGTTTTCTCAAACACAACAGAGCATCTTGGTTAAAGGTCAAGGTAGTTTCAGGATGTTACCGTATGTATGTTTGTTAACCGTGGTACAGCTCTGAGTAAACAGCTTATTCTTTAAGCTCCTGTCCTCGTGTGTTTCCAACAGAAGAGTCATATAAGGGCACTGAGGTTGGTGCACCAAGTACTAAGCTAATTCTGGTGGAGCATCCTCATGCCATCTTGTGTACAATTTTTAAACTGCATCTTGGTTGTTGCTTTCATGCACAACTCCAAACTGGCTGGTGAGTGCAGCTACTAATCCCAACTAATTCTTTTTACCTTCTGTTGTTAATTAATTGCTCTAACACAGGGAAAGTCTCTTAAGTCTAAAACCCCACAAAATGTTTTTATCATTAAAACAATTATGTTTTCATTTCCTCTCTTCCTTTTCTAGTCTGGTTGCTTTAGAACAATTTTAGTAACACCATCTTCCCCAGCTGATTTTTCCTTCAAACCTGACTCATTTTGGAACTGGTTGATTAACCTGATAAGCTTTACGGGCACTTTGTCTTAGCCTGCTGATGCTGGGAGTGAGGTGCCTCTGGGTCGAATGGTGAAGAAACCCTGTCACTACTTGGCTTTGACAGGACTCTTATCAGCTACTGACAAAGGTGGTGTGCACTGAAGATCCTTGTCAAATCTGTTCTTAAAAATCTCTGTTATGCTTTCTGGCTCTTCTGGAACTGCCCATATTTTACTGAAATCCTTTTCATATTGTACATCCCCTTGACTTGTCTGTTCTTGAATCTTGTCCACTTCTTGGCAAGTTTTGCTTTAGATGCCTTGTAGCTGTTTTTCATATCTCTGTTCCATGATTTAGCCAGTCAAGGCAAAAATGTTTCCTCTGATACCTCAAGCAGAGGCTGCTTTCATGTCATCGTCATTTTCATAGCATTTGAGCACTCATTGAATTACTCTCCTTGTTTACCACTAATAGCATCATTGTGTGTGAATGATGCTTAAGGGATGGCCTTAAGCAATGTTAATTAGTAAAGATTCATTAAATAAAGGACCAGGCTTGTTTTACTTTCGTAACTCCAAATTCACGTTGTTTGTTAGGAATGTGATCGTTCCTGTAGTTGCTTTTCACCCCAGCTGAGCTGTAGATGGGAGGGCAGAGGGAGAGGGAATTTGCAATAGTGAAAATAGGAAAGGTAAGAATGGTAAAGCAAATCCCTCTGGCAGAATGTACTCCCTCCTCTTCACTCCCCCAGTTCATCTGCTGTTTTGTCCTGTGCATTAGCAGGCACAGAGTTTACATAAGGCCAATCCATCCACTTCTGTTTCTGAAATTTATCTCATTCTTAACTCCATATTGTGACCTATTATCCCTACCTACTTCTGCTGAGCTGAGTGTTCACCACCTTTAACTAGGTTCTGATATTCTTCTCATCATTGTTATGGTTACTCAGTTGATCCGTGGATACAAACGCTTCTGGTTCAGATGCTATAAGTTGCAGAAACATGTAAGTCCAAGGAAGGTATCACAAACTGCCAGTTTTAGAAGTGTTTCTCTTTTATTTCTTGCATTTAGAAAAAAAGCAATCAAATTATCATGCCAAGATCTGGCAACTGTCCTCTATCAAGAAGGCAGTTTCTGCTTAAGGCTCCCCTGTCGTGAACTGGCTGACATAGGTAAGGCGACCTCTGTAAACATCTGAAAGTAGGGTGGTGGTGATTGTTGTTTGGCAATATTAAAACAATGAAACGAGTTAGCAAACATTACAGTAACTGAACCCTCCCACAAACTGAAAAAGAGAGAAAGGAAAGTACATGAAGGAGGAAAGAGGGTATTTGTAAGACCCAGTTTGGCTGAAATACAACAGTGCATTCTCCCTTCAATCTGTAATGCTGCGAGTCACCAGTGCTCTCAGGCTAACTGGGAATGGAGTTTTAACTAAAGTGATTGCCTCACAAATCAGTGGGACTCCCAGGGCAAAATCCGTGGCAACTCTCTAAAAATATATTTCAAAGTGATCAAAGATGCATATGTCTCACATTGTTCACCAGGGAGGACTCTTTCAAGAGCGACCAGAGTTAATGCAGTCATGAACTTGAGCATCTTTCAGCAACGGTTTCACATTTTGCTGAAATTATCATCCCATGAAACCTCTTTCAGAGCAATTCCTTAACCAAGCCCAGTAGCTGGAGAATAGCCATTGCATCTTCATCCTTCATCTGGTAAAGCAGCAGAACATTTACCTATGTATACACAGCTGAGAAATGCATTTTGACTGGTACATTAAAGGTATTTGGTGATCTTCAATCTTAGCATAACTGCTGCCCATCAGGGGTGCAGTAATGTGCTTCACAAAGCGCACAAGAGAAGACAAGACCCTTAATGAGTTTTGACTGAGTTGGGCACGTTGTGCCCAGTGTTGTTCCAACTGTCTCAGGCTTACTGCCAAGTAATGCAGAAGAAAATGCCTTAGAGTATGCTAGCTGTCTATCAACCCTGCAGAAAGTTTTCTCAAAGACAGTCTTTGATTTGTGAGTCAACCACTATTAAGCTAGTGTCAAAACGTGCTCTAGAAGCAACGAAGTGGAGCACAGTTCTGCTGTTACTTCTAGCATCAAAATATTAGTCTTGAACCTAAATCTCTAGGTTGTTGGTACTGTGGTGTATCCTTGGGTAGGGTTTGTGGGGTGAGTTACGGGGCTTGGTGTCTGAAATGGTGGGAACGGTTGCTGGGAAAGGCTGTGACGATCTTGCAACTGACCTTATTAAAGGAAATAAGAAGGGCTGTATCTTTCCAGGGCAAGCCTCACATAATAGGCTCCTAACTTGACTGATATGTAGCGGGACATACCTGTAGTGTGAATGGCAAGTTTGCAGAGAAGTGCTGTGACCTCTCTCTGGTTCCAGTAGTCCGCATGCTAAATATGGCAGGTAGGCCTGGTCAGACCAGCTGAGATGTCATATTGGCCCTCAGGGAGGCTCATGGACTTTGCATTGTGTTGCTACCAGGAAAATGTCATTTAGCACAGTGCTATGCCTACAGGAGCCTCATGGGTAGGCACGGTGTTCAGCTTCAGATTGACACTGCAGTGCCTCCTCCATTGGATGGCAAGATTGCCTCTGTGTCTAGTCTCTCAGAGACTGTAGGAGAAGTCTTTGAGACAGCGATACTAATGTTTAGGGAAAATGCCAGGGAATCAACATAACAGCTGTCCAACACAGCCCTCACATAGGTGCTGAGTAGTCATGACAGCTGTAGTTGTCAAGCTTTAGCATGGGACAGCGTTCAAAAACTCTTTTGCAGGCATTAAATAACCAATCAAGCTATGGGTTGGCAATTGCAGAGCTAGTAGATGACAAAAATACATCTGACTTTGAGGAACTGACAAAAACGGGTCTAAGCCACAGGTGACTACTAAAGATTCAGCCTAATTGCAAAGGATATGCATAATGATGTTATATGTAATAGCTGACTGCTAAGAAAATACAGTTGCTCTACTGAGTAACCTGGGTCTCTGGGAAGTACATTAACAAAGACCTCCTCGAGGTCTTCAGTGTGCCAAGCTATAGACTGAGGATTTGTAATGATACCAGCAGGATATAGACTCTCAAAAAGGCTTTCACACAGGAACCTGATAAATTTATCATCTGAATATCCAAAAGGTCTTTTTAGAGCTTTGCTTCATCTGAGTTTGCATTGTTGTAAATATCTAAGCATTTATATGACTTGAAGTAATGGTTTTGGAAATGAAGACACAAATTTAATGTTGTGACTAGATTTGTAGGGCAAAAAGAAACAGAAAGCATACCTCTGAGGATGGAGACCTCTGCAGATATTGCTTCAGAGTGGGTCCATATGCAGTTACCAGGAAGTTTTCATCACTTCCGCCCCTTCACTTTTCTGATGAAGTATTCTTCTTTAGCTGCCTTTCCTCATTTGTCCCTGATTCCTGTTCTCAAACTTGTACCACTTTCTCTCCATCACAGATTTCCTTCATTCTCCATGCTCCCTACAGTGCAAACACATAATGAAGCTACTGTGGCTTGACAAATTACGTGGCACCAGCTGTGCCACCACCGTGTGTTCCTAGCTCACGGCAAATGCAAAGGTAAACCTCTGCTGTATGGCTGGGAGCACACAACCAGGAGCTGCGTCATCACAGCTGGCATGCTGTGACTTGGTTACAAATCTGGAGTGCCGGGTTCCTATGTGGCAGCCTGTATTCATGCTGTGCCATGTGGAAGTTAGCTAAGTAAAAGCTCTAGCCATAGTAGCCTACATGTAATAACACAGTTGCTGAACTTTCTGTAGCCATAACATCCTCTGAGGTGGTGGCCTCAGGTGGCACGGGTTTTGTGAGCATACTGAGGGAAAAGCACTGCCTTCCAGGGAACGCTCACCAGAAGTTGTCTTGTGCAGGAAGGTTGGAATATGATTGCAGAAGATTTGAAATGTTCCTTTGAGTCTCGCATGTACTCATCTTCCCGTATGGTACCCGTATGCTGCAGAGCTGAAACTCCTCACTCTTTAAAGCTTATGACAGCACCACACTGCCATTAGAGAGTCCTGAGCTACCTTGGAGGGACGGTGCGCCTCACTGGGCTAGTCTGGTACCATGACTGTATAGCCCTGCCTGGGCAGTGCTCTGCAGAACAGGAATTTGTTGACTGTGCAAACCAGCCTGGTGGAACGGTGTGTTAATGCATTTATATTGCTCCTGGTAACTAAGCTAGCTTGCTCAGGTCTGATTTTAATCTTTTACAGTACACTGCCTTGTATCAGTGGAGAGATCCTCTCAGTGTGCTTAGTCTCATAATCTCACTGTGAGATCATCCCATTTTTAGGATGGGGGAATTATGCACAAACTATCAATGCCATGGTGTCTGAGAGGTTCCAAATGAATTCTTTGCAAGTCCTTACCTCCTCTGATCTGCCGAGTAAGCCTACAGAGCCTGCTTTAGACAGTAAAAATCCCAGCTGCAATATAGTGCCGTATCCAGGGCTGTAAGTAATTTATTTTAATTTTGTATCCTCTTGAAGATTTTATTCTTGATTTCTGGTGCAATGATGGAGATAGATACACTCGTACACATCTAGGCCAGTGTCTGTTTCAGTGGTTCACTGGGGAGGCAGCTCCTTCAAGAGTATTGGTGACAATATGTTTCATAGGCTGTGGGTTTTTCTTTTTTTTTTTTTTAAAAAAAAAAAAATTGAAAAAATAACAAAAAATGAAAAAAAAAAAAAGAATTGAAAAATAACAAAAAATGAAAAATAAAGAAAAAAAAGATCAATCTTCTTCCAGCCTTTTTTGTTGTTGCCTTCCAGGGTGAGCAGGCCTGCTTTAGGACTCCCCTTTTCTCCTAATCTTGATATGATTGAAGTAGGAGTGGCAGTGTGTTTCCAGAGGACTGGAGATCGTGCTTGGAAGGGACGGTCAGTATCATGTTAAGGTGAGTCTGTGGCACAATGTATGTCTCACTGCATGGGACAGAGCACCTTACTGTTACTTTAGTTAAAGTTACTAAACCCACTGTGAAAGCTAGATACCTGTTTGTGAAATGGAATTTCTGAATGAATTAATGAAAATGCTTCTAAGCTATTGCTGATCCCATTTTCAGACTCAGTAATTCCCAGCTTCTCTCTGTATGTACTATTACAATGTCTTTTGAGTTTGGCCTCAAATGTTCAGATCAGTATGCACCCTAGCTGTTAGTCCTACACATAAGACTTTCATCCCATTCCCTCCCCCACCCCACCACTTGTGACTTCAAGAGATTTTAAATGTGCATTTGGCATGCTTTCTGACCTTGACTTTTGAGCATTTGGGCCAAGCACTCAATCACTACCATATAAGTTCATACCCTTGACATACCATGAGTAATTGATCTCAACTCTCAATTATTATGTTAAGCTTATATGGATTTAGAAGGATGAGATCCTTCCTAATTAACCTCAATTTTTTTTTTATAAGATTACACTCAAGATTGACACTGACAGTTCATAATTTATCTGAATTTTAAGGAAGCTCTATATAAATTGCCAAGCCAGGACTCCAGTGTTATTAAAGAAATAGATTTCAAACCCCACTAAAAATGCTGAAAACAGGCAAGAGTTTTGTAAGCAACTGTAACAGGAATGGAAGATGTGTTAGACACCCACAGGGAACAAGATTTCAAAGAACAGTAAAGAAGAACTTGAATAGCTGTTTTTCATGGTAACTAACATGAGCTAAACTGTATTGGTCAAAACAAATAATGAAAAGGTAACTGTATTGGTCAAAACAAATAATGAAAAAGTAACATAAGAAGCATATCTGCAGGTGATAAAACCCATGAAGCCTGGTTTCCATGGGCTTTCTGCCTGGTGTTTGGATTCCCTTGGATCTAAAAAGGTCCTTAATGAAAGCCTTGCTCTGGGATGAAACACCTGTAGTGTTTCCCATGTAAATTCTCTGCTGTAGCCTAATGGGTAAATTCTGATACAGCTGCCCTGCTGTGGCAGTCCTCTCTCCACCCAACTATCTTCTTTCGTGACATTTTTTTTTTTAACTTAACGTCTTTCAGAATGCTGCCATTTTTCAAATGTGGTTCTACAGCTTCCAGAGGATCAGCTGGTCAGGGGCAGAGCCCCAGTTAGCATAGCTCTATTAAGGCCAATGTGAGCTGAATTAACACAAAGCCAGTCAATCTTTCCTAATTCATACCAGCTAAGGTGTGAATCAGAATAAAAATGTAACATTTTTTAAAATGTAATTCTAAAAGAATTGATCTTATTACTGTTCTGAGTAACTATTTTACTAAAAATCTGAAAAATGAAGGGCTGCCTATCTGCTATACACCAGCAGGATCATATTCCTACATGACTTTAGACTTGCATGGCTTCCAAAAAAATGGAGAAATTGTTGTTAGTAATGTGACTAAAATAGATGATGCTATGTGACACTGCAGGAAATGCAATGTTTTGTATGCAATGGGATGAATGAGTACAGGCACTGAATAAAATAGGATATTTCAGCAGCTGATTATAGAAGAGCCGCAAGTACTTGCCAGAAACAGTGGTGAGACTTGCTTTGTGGAGCAGGACAACGGTATTCTGTTAAGCAGGAATTAATATGGATTCAGATAAAATGGGCATTTTCACAAAGTGTCATTTTTATTTGAGATTGATGAGTCTGATCTTCACTATCTTTCTAAAGACAGTGCAGTAAGTTTTGGCATGCACTTGACATTTTTTTTTCCTCTGGTCTCACTGGGATTTGAGCATGGATTGGCAATTAGGCTGGTCTTGCATGCTGCAGAAAAGGCAGCAGAGAATATTAGTTCACAAGCACTGAGAGAAGATATTTAAACCCTTCCACATAGATGTTGATAAGCAGAGTTGTTGATGGACAGCTGTTTGCAACATTATGGTCATATATTTGTAGACCTAAGGGAATCAGATACCAATGTCCTCATAACTGCTAGCCTGGTAATTACATATGACAGTCTTATCATAGAGTATTATCAACATTTTGAAAGTATGTCTTGAAGATGGAGATACAATAGTCCTCTACAGCTCAGCATCAGACAGCAAAAAATGTTTAGCACGAAAGATAGATTTTGAGATTTCAAATATATACGGTTAAGACCTCGATAATAGAAGGTAAAGTAATTTCAAAAATGTTATATAGTGAGAAAGATAAATGTATTAGAAATGTTATAATGACCCTGCAATAGACTCAGAAGAATAGAAGTCTCACAGTGATGCCATACCCTTTAAGGGTTGGTTGCTGTTCTCCGTAGTTTTATAGATTAGTATCTTTATCAGTGAAGACTTCCACAGAAATTAATAGGATTAGATGTGTTGGTGGACCCTGACCCTTGAAATTTTAAGAATATCTACAACATTGCCGGTTTCTGCCTATGCAAGTTCTTATATGGTCCATTTTTCTGTCACATCTGAGTGCATCACTGCATTTTTTTTTTATTTTATTTTTTTTGCCAGTTCTGGTTTTACCACTACAGACTCTCAGTGAAAGCAGTTTAGGAAACCAAATATGTCACTTAAGTGAAAAAAAAATCAATAGCACACAAAATTCTGGGAAACTCATTCTCCAGGAAACGTACATATATATTTTATCTTCTTGACTATGTAGCTCAATTATCAGCTATGCCAGCTTCTGCTACTGAGACACTTTCCTGGCTCCCCAACTCATTCCTCATCAATTCCTGATGCTCTGTTTTAAATGATTGTGTAGTTCCCCTCCTCTTATTTTTCAGCCAATTTTACCCACTTAAATTTTGACACTCATTCTCATCCTTAGCTTTATTCTGCTTATAAAGTGCTGCCATTGATTTTGATGGTAAAATACTGTGATTATATCTATATATGTTGAATAGGTAACAATCCTTCCCATCAGGAGTAAGATACTAATTAGTTGAGCAAAGATATTGCTGCCTCACCAATTAAACTGCTGCGAGCGAAGCCTGTGTGTAAAAACAGCTTCTTGGCCACATCTGAACAAGAGCTGAATTCCATCAAATTCTTTTCCTCTTGAGCTGTGCTGTACAATTTTAACAGGGTTTACTGATGTAGCAAAGTTGGTATTTGTCACCCAGTTTTGAAGATAGCTGTAGGACAAACAGTGTCACGGCCCCCTTCCAGTTTATTCAAATGAACTGGCTCATCTGAAAACGTAACTGTGACAGTTACAAGTGGATCAAAGCCTAAATTATTTCTGGAATAGAACCTTGAAGGGTGTAAGGAAGCACAGTACCTCCCTTGTCTGCAGTAGACTTGCACATACTCGCATCTGCACAGAATCTGCTTGGTTACTAATGTGGATGGTGAAATTCTTTGAGGGGGGGCGGAAATCAGGTTGCCAGCTGAACGGCACAAATGTGCTGTTGATCAAATGCTGGAGACTGTAGTTAAGATATTTTAAAATGTAACTTCATTGGTGCTTTATGTAAAGGTCATCTGGCATGTTAAATAATGGGTGATTTCTAAAGGCAGTATGAGAGTGGAATTGATACTGGACATAGACTTGTTCATGGTATGGAACACGCTCACCTAAAGTGCTATTTTATTTCCCTGGATGGACCCATTATAGTATTTGTGAAACGAATATTCTCCCCAGGTTTCCATCATCGTCTGTAAATTTGCCCAGGTGAAATCCTAATTAAGCTTTTTAAGGCCAATAAGTAGTTTTCTTGGCCTGCTCAGGAAAGCCAAGATGCCAAAAGTATCCCTGTCAGAATTGTAGATCTGCACCTTTTCAAACCCGCAACCCAGGGTATCTACACTAGACCGACAAAAGGTTTCTGAACTGTTCAGGGGCTGATGGTGATCTTAAAAAGTGCCTGCCTGAGCTACTTGTTTCAATTTCTGTAATGAGTTTCTGATTTTAATTTAGCAGAAACATAAAATTCAGTACACCAATGGAGCATGTCTAAGACTCCTGACACAGACATCTTCTTTATCTTCCTCAGTTTTGGAGTTGTTCATTTCCTCCTGAGAATTACAAGTCCTCCTTCCAGAAGGGTTCTTGAGAAAGGCAATAAGTGTTATCAAAGATCTACCTGAAAAAGGCAATAAGTGTTATCAAAGATTTACCTGAAGAATAATATACTATACTGGCCTCAATTAGAGAATGGTCATCAGTATGCTTCTCTTCAGATGAAGCATTTCCTCCATCCTTCCTTATGAACGGGAACAAAATTGCTGTTTCATCTCCCTCGTGGTATCTGTGATATATAAGACATCTCAAAGGAAATTTACATCAGCCTGTTATGACTTTATACCTCCCTCATCAAATAATGGCCTTGAGCATGGAACAGAGACCTGAGGGAAATATGACAGACAAGGAAGAGAGCCAAGCAATTAATAATATTTATAATGCTTCCTACATGTAATAACCTATGATAAGGTTAGTTCCTTTTTTTTTTTCTTCATTATTTCTTTGCATAGAAGTTGCTGCATGAATTCAGTACAAATATGTGTATGAAAGAAGTATGGAAAAGACGCCTTGTTTCAGTCTGTGTGTTCTGATTTTGGATGAAGTTTAAGGGTCTTTCTGGAGTATAGGAAGAAATAGAATCAATTTAATTTATACTGTACACTATGAATACCCAGGGAATCCTTGTGCTCGATATCTAGGTCTTGCACTGCTATTAGTACACAACAGAAAACTTGGATATTTTACTGACAGCAGGCACGTTTGCTTAAATAAGCTCAAAGAATTGAGGGAGAGATATAATTACCACAAAATTTATGTATGACAAAAAGAACTGTGTGAAAAAAATAGTTGGTGTGTTTGCTTAGGTGTAATTTGATCAGGTATAATTAGTGGGTTACCAGACCATCACATAGATAGTACTGAAGGAAAGAGATAGTAGGAAAAGCAAGAAGGATCACTTGAGAAGAACATGCACACTGGATAGCGCGTTCCTCTCCTTTACTTGATTTGAGTTAAGGGAGCTGCTGCTTAGCACAGTGAGGCCAGAGGCTGGCTTAGAGGACATAGCTGCTGAAGTAAAAAGTCAACATGTCAAGTTACACTCCTAAGTGGACCTGATTTTATGGTGGGCTTTTCACACAGGTGAGATTACCTAGTTTTTAATTACTGCAGACAGAACGTCTTAACACAGATTCACTGGAGGACATATCAGTTGTCATTTTGTTGGTTTCAGTAAGTGCTCTGAGGTCCCAGTTGTTACTGTGTGTGAAACACGCATTGTAAATCCTATCCTATGTGAATATCCTTGGTTATTGATTCTTCTGTGAACTTGGCAGACCTGTCAATAAAGAAAAAAAAAAAGAATTAAAAGAAAATCAGTGTCCTTGCCTTATGCAGTAACCCAAACAGTTCTTGGGAAAGAGTCCAGTACAGGCACAGTAGCATGGTTAATTAAAGCAGTAACATCATTAGTATACTAATTCAGAAGCGTGTAGATGTTGGGTCCATGTATATCCGAGACACATTGCAAGTGTTGCATTTCTGTTGCTTGGTTTATATTTTTCTGGAATTATGTGCAAGCTGGGGTAAAAGTAGGAATGCTAAACCAGTCAACCAATACCTGAATTAAAAGCCGTATAATTTTTAGGGAAGACTTTTTGTAGTGTCAGAAAGAGGACAATATTATCAGGTTATTTAGGCACTAGAAACCTGAGCAAGCAAGATGGCTAACGTGTGGGTTTGGACCTCTGCCAATGAGCCAATGGGATCCATAAAAAGGCAGAGGATTTTGAAAACTCCTTGTTCTTCTGGATCCACACAGATAGCTTAATATCTGTGGGTCAGATTTCTCTAGTCTGACACTGTACCCTGGTTTATAATTTTACATTGTAACTCCAACAGGGCAGTGCCACTGCTGACTGAACGCACTCATATGTTACAAACTGGGAATGTTATGGAGAAAAACATAATTTTTTTTCCCAGTCATTCAGATTTCATTAGTTAATTGAATACACAAGGTACTGCACAGAGCTACAGAATGATGCTGAACCTCTGCTCCAGTCTCTGTTTTAATTTGTACAGAGCAAGATTCTCCCAGTGTTTCTACTTGGATGTCGTAGAAAACAAATACGGTGCTGAGAAACATGACACTCCTTTTTCAACACCACTAAAAATTGGAATAATGAAAATTTTGACACCTCACCCACTGTTAGTGTAAATAAAATATCATTCACTGTCTCGCACTAAGTACATTTAATAGAAGAATTTGAACTGTAATGTTTACATTAAATACCAAGGGGAAAAATGTGCATACACTGACTGTACTGAAAGACTAACAACCAAATAAGAATAAATTTTGGCCACCATTAAATCACAGTAGAACATAAGACACTGCCTGCAAGAATTCAAAGCAGTGCAATCAGCAAGTCATTGTCTTACTTGGGTTTGGAAAAGCAAACTGTCGAGACTGTCGCCTCATGCTTGCAATCCATGATTTAATGAGGATTTTATCACTCAGGACAGTATTGTCATGGTTCATCCACCATTGGTATGAAGAACATAAAAATAGCTATTGACACTGCAGACCTAGTGTGAGCTCACCTTACTGCTTCAAGAATATTATATTCATTCTGGGTTTATGGAAGGAAATGAACTTCTGGATTTCCTCATGAAAATGCTGGAAAAATATCAATTAAAGCAAAATCCTAATTGCATTGGCACTTTACCTCTCAGGACTGAGACTGACTTAAGAGTTCTGCCAATCTGCAACAAAGAAGAACCCAGAGCCTCTTGGAGAGGCTGACAGCCTGCTCTCTGAAGTAGTGATGAAGATCACCAAACTCACAAGGACTTAATCATCCATGCCAGTGAAAACTGACAGAGTAATGCCTTTGAGAAACCTAAAATAAAGGTTGAATAAAAGTGCTATCCAGAACCATTCACCTCATAGGCTATCCTCAGAACTAGTCCTCTGAGTCCTGATATCTCACATGGATTCAGGGACATGGAAGAACTACCTCTGCCTTGGTCAAACATTTGCCCCGTGTTTTCTTTCCATCAAAAACCAAAAGCTGAGAACACTTTTCACATTCACTTCTCTTCAGAGGATCTCTGCTGCTTAGAAATTCATGTTACTTCCCTCACAGAGAAGACGATGTTCCCGCTTATTACTCCTTACTAGAAATGGAAACCTGATTGGGCAGCTCCATAAGGAGAAAATGTATTTCCCAGCTGTTCTTTATGTATTTTCCACTGGAAAGCCTACAGTGTTTGAGACTGACCCTTCCTGACATTAAAGTGTTTCAGATGAAACTAAATAGTGTAAAGCAAACACTTCACAAGGTATTTGTCCAAGTTTTCTACTTACTTATTTTTGTTACACTTCAGAGGTCACCTTTTGGAATCAAAGTGCAGAGTTCTGGCAAGACAGCAGAGGGAGATGGTGCTCAAAGGAGGAAGAAAGGCATAGGCTTCCCCCACGGCACTCATCACCAGTAATAACCCAGTGAATAATGTTCAGAACCAGTAGCAGCCTTCCATTTGAAAGAAATAATAACTACATGTAAATTAACTTGCTCTCCATTATGAACACTGGTGTGGGTAAGTGGCAGCACGTTGCCTCCCTGCACTTCTCTGTTGGCCAACAGCAGCAGTGGCCTCCGGAAATGGCCCCGGTAACTTTGCCGGTTGTCCTGGCAGTAAGCCAGTCACCTTGTTGGTGATTCCTCTCAGGTAGTGACCTTGCTGGGTTACAGAAGCATGCTGTACTGCCTTTATTAAGGCGTGCCCTTTATTGAGAGTGTGTTTAGTGCATGTGTTGGGTCTCTAATTAAAATGCTAAAATATGGTTCCAGGAGAAAGTTTAACAGATTATTATCTTTCCTGCACAGAAGGAAGAGAGTGCTAGGACATATCTGTTTAAAGTGACTGTGCAAATGACATTTTGATGTTCCATATTTATAGTACTCTCCACCAGTAACTTGCATATTAAGGGCTAGATTATACCAGTCCTGCCCCAGCAAGAGATTAGAGAATGAACCTGAGTCACGGCCACTCTCTCCAGCCACCTAGCTTTCCCCTTGCCCTGCTCGCCTTGGCTGGGATGGCATTTTGGTCAGGATAACATCAAAGCCTTATTCTTCCACACTGAGCTATTTCTCTGTGTCAGTGTGGCTCTTAGCCCCTGATTTTCAGGGAAGCCAGAGAAAGATTGATAATGTCTCATCTGAAAACCAAGCTTTAGTTATAACTCACCTGTCCCAATATGAATTGCACTGGGGCATGTTGTTAATGACGTGAAAGGACCACCTCCTGCGCCCTCCCACTGCAGTATCTGACAGCGTTGGGAGTAATAAGCTCTTGGGTTTCTCAGCAGAGCTAATTTGAGTATCCTTGCAGAATTTATTCTGTTTTGCTTTCTACCTTTTTAGCTTCCTTATGGAGATTTTTTTTGAAAAATGAATAAAATCAAAGAGCTCCTGGAAGTCCTAATCCAAGTGGAATCACAGACTGATAGTTGACTGACTAGTCAGAGGGTGGCTGTGGCAGGGTTATTGATGGTGCAAAACATTGAGTTGTCTTTCTGAAGCTGTCTTTGCTGGTGGCAGCTCTAATGGCTTTTAGCTGGGGGCTGTCCCCACCGTTGGCCCTGGAGCAGTATCCCTGTGCTGTGCAGCCAGCACGTGTGCTGCTGTGCTTGGTGTTAGAGGGACACGGGACTCAGGAATGTTTTACTGAGGGTTGTGAAGTCCTGGTGGGGATGGACACCACTGGCACCAAGGTGAGAGCTACCTCTGGTCCTTGTGTTGCCAACACTTTAAAAGTCAGTGATAGACATAAAACATAACAACCTGCTTCAGCAGTTTCTTCATGATCCCTCAGCAATGCTTTTTTTGTTTCCTTTTCTTTTCCCTCCAGTCAGAAAAAAACATTGAAAAAGCAGCCTTGCCCTGTTGTATTGTCATAGCTTCTATGACATTTCCACTTGATAATAAATTACGCCCTGTCCTGGGATCCTGCTGTTGGGGCCCTGGCGGTGTCCCCTTGCTGGGGCTCGAGGCCAGCTCAGAGCATGCCCCTTCCCCTGGGCCATGGGGCAGCGTGTCCAGAGAGCCTTATGCTGCGGGCAGGATGCTGCCAGGGCCGACCCCAGCATTTGGGAGGGCTTTCAGCTGAGCTTGGGCCAGGCCTGAGCTCCGACCCCAACGCAGCAGTGCCCCAGCCCCATCCAGTCCCAGGGGATGCCTTCTCAGCTGAGCCTGGGACCTCAGGTGGTCCCTGGGGGTGGCCGGGCTGTGGCCAGCCCTGGTTACTGGTCCGTGCCCTGGCCTGGCTCGCCTCAAGGACCTGCGGGATGGGGCTGGTTGACCTCAGAGGGAGGGCACCGCGCTGCCCTGGTGGGACAAGGCTGCCTGGGCTCTGAGCTGGCCCCAAGCCCTGGTGGGGGTCAGGAGGCACCCTTAGGGCCCTGACACACACAACAAGACAGGTCCCAAGTTATGAACACATTCATAAGTTTGGGCTTTCACAGATTTTCTATGGGGTTAAATATTTGAGTTTAATGAATCCAACATACCTGGCCGAAGCCAAGTCAGAACCTATGGCAGGCTTACAGCCATACACCTTATGAGCTTATCACGAAAGTCAGTAATGAAAAAAACAGTTGAGTGCAAAGAAAAAAAATATTTCTTTATTCCCTTGCCGTGTGGAGATTCTGACGACATGAGTTTGTTGTCCTGCATCATTTTTCTTTGATACTGTTATTCAGGCCTCAGCTTAACTTGAGCTGTGGCAGTTGGAAGAACCTCTGGTTTGCAGCACAACGTCCAGCTGAGCTCAGGATGGCAAGTCAGAGCCAAAAGATGTTAATTTACAAGCAGATTCCTTTAGGAAACAGCCCCAGAGAGAGTCTTGTATAGAACACTGTATTTTTGCCCTGCTTCTCATTTGGGAAAAGGCATTCTCAGGTGTAAAGTCCTTCTACTCTGAGCACAAGTGTATTGGTGCACCAATATTCAACCTCAGATGACTAGCACTCTGCCTCATATTTTGGGAAACAGCGTGTCCTGTCCAGAAAGGCTACAAAAGGGAGTTTGTTCCTTGGATGAATCTCCAGAATTTTAGATGATCTCTCTCAATATGCTCCCCTAACCCCACCAGTGGCACAGGGTTCTTCTGCTAGATTGTTGGATTTCATCTCTTGTGAGAACAAGGGAAAAAATGTGAACAACATCCTTATCTACCAGTGAGTTGCACCGTCACTTAGATATTAGTGAAAGTATCTTCGAAACGTTTTCTGACTGTTTCAGGTTTTGCATAGTTCATAGTATTTTTTACCAGAAAGAACATTTTAAAATTTGAAGACTCTTTTTGACTTTAACACCCAATTTGATTGTAAATTTTAAATTCTTGCTAAAATGGAACACTAAATATTCAGTGATTTCACCAGAAGAAAAAATTTTCTCCCTTGTTTTCTCACAGAATGTGTCTGCACTGGCTAGAAAGAAAAATGTGGAAGATAAGCTAGAAACTAGGTGGCAGTAAGGCAGTAACTCGGCAGCAATAAGAAACCACTTAATAGCTAAGTTGCTAAATGCTGTGGTTACTATGTACTCCTCAACATTAATAAGAGCTCCACCTTTTCATTTATTAGAACTTCAGAAAGTGAGAAAATGAGTTTCTTTGAGGAATTTTTACATGCAGAAAAAACCCAATTGACCTCTGTTTAAAAATTAAATTGAATTACAGTTGTGAAAGGTTTAGCACTCCAATCTTTTGTTGAATAATACTGGATCATTTATCTTTGTTGAAATCTTATCTTTATCTTGTTTTTGTTTTTTTTTTTTTTTTTTGTGATTTCTTTGTTTTTAAAATGGAAATATTTGTTTGAAGAAGTCAGTGAAGGCATTATTGGGATGCAGTGGGGAAGGTTGTTTTAATTGGGTTTCTTCTTTGGTTAATAGCCTTTAGATGCGAATGCTTCTCTGAACACACAACTTCTGGGAGTTCATTCAGCCCTGGATAATTATTCAATGGGATACATCTGGTTCTTACAGAGTCAGCACTCCCACCGACTTCACTGGGACTAGTACTGCAGGATTCAGCCCCACATGAGCTAAGTAGAGAAGAGAGATGAAGCTGTTTTGCTGAGGCAGAGAACAATCATTGACAAAATAAATCCACTGAAGGAAGGAAATTAAGTATTACTGCAGCATTATGTTAACCTTTGGGAAACTACTGTAAGGTATTTTGCCACTGCAAATGAGAGAGGGCTTCAGGAGGAGCTAAGATACATGGGACACACAATGTTCCTTGGGTATTTTTGACATTTAGTGTCTTTTTTTTAAGGTATCTAACTAAGCAGAGATTTGTCTGCTTTATTTTCTTATTTTCGCTGGTGTGACTTTTGTTTAATTTGGTGTTTATTGGGTCAACTTTCTACTAGGACAGCTATATCCAAACAAAAAATAAAACCAAAAAAGTGAGGAAGAGTACTTTTAGATCACAGAACAGGGAATGAGGGTGAAAGTTTCTCTAATGTCAAACTTGGCTCTACAGCTGAGATATTACATTTGAAGAAAAATGTAAATACAGTGCATGATTCAGAATATTACTTTTCATTGGAAACAGTGCTGTTGAAGGAACTGAGGCCACCGAAACATGAATGGTACAGGTAAATTAAAGGTTTATACAGACTATACCAACAACAACCCATCCATTAAAGAAAACTGGAATTGCAGAAGACAGCAGGGCTATAAGGAGTGTTTCAAGAGAACTGGTAATTTCAAAGATCACTACAGAGGAAAAGAGACAAAGAATTACTCAGAAGAGAAATAGTTTTAGATGGATGAAGAGAGCATCTGCTGGTGCAAACAGTTTGGGAAGAGGAAATACAGGTTATTGAAAATACTTCGGGATAAAGTGAAAGAAACCACAGCTCATATGTTGAAGAAGCTTGTGAGGGAAAAACACACATGTGAAAACTTATAGCAGCTCATCATACTTGATGGGGGACGGGAGAAGACATGAGAAGCAGGGAAAAAGATGAGCCTTGAGTGTGAGGAAAGCTGACAGTGGCCTAAAGCCTACCTGGCAATGCTGAAAGCTAGTACTGGAGAGGGCTTTCAGTGAGAAATGGAGCTGCTGAGGGCAGGATGAGAAGGGAAGGATGCAGATTATAGAAAAAACCAGGGGTGAGGCCAATGGAAGGAGCCAGGGGAAATGAGATAAAATGATAAAGGGATTTGGAGAAGAGAAAGATTATGTGAAAAGTCAGAAAACGTGGGAGAGCTTTAAGGAGAGAGTGTCCTTAATTTTCATCCTACAACCCTGCAGCAAGTATTACTAAGGGGACGTACAAGAAATTTTTATTCATTGGTAATCTCTAGCTGTCATAATGGACCCTTGGAGGTTTTGGCAGACTCCAATTTAAAATAGCTCTGAGATACTCTGACAAGAAAAGAACTCAGCATAGCTTCAAGAGATCTTAAAACTGTCCTAGCTCAATGAGGAGCCTTCACCTGCAACTCAGGGTCTGGAGCTCAGCTTTGTATTTTGGTTTCTCCAAGCAGCTGCTGGGTGTATAACCTGTTAATCCAGTGATCCTCTTCCCTGAACGATACCACTAGAGGGGGGAAAAAAAAACAAGTCACAACTTTGTGAAGTGAGTTTCAGTAACTGCTGCAAGACCTATGGACAATAGGCTCGCCATCTCTTCACGTTTTAGTGCCTTTCTGGCAGTTATGCAAATGTTTTAATGCTCATTACATGGATAGCTTAATAACCATGGATAGTTATCTGACCTAAGTAGGGGGTTGCCTCCTAAGTGTAATGGCTCGTTCTGGCCTCACCATTTGTGAACATGAATATCTACTACCCAGGTACCTGTGGCTTCTTTGTGCCTACAGGTTCAAAGGACAGGCTGTTTTCAGAGACTCCAAGTGATGGATAATTCTCCCAAGAGCGTTAGATAAAAGTCCCATCTCTCATTGTGATGTTTATTAGGAGTTTTTATGCATCTTAAAGAGGAGGAAGGACACCAAATGGTGCAGGTAAAATACATCTTGAGCTCAGATGACTGCAGCTGGCAGCATTTTGTAGTTTTGAACCCAGGCTGCTGTGGGCTCTTCAGGAGTCAGGTGGCAACAGTGCTATGGGTCTGAATGATATATGATGGCAGATATGGTGTCAGGAGGCATGATGGGAAAGGAGCATCTATTTTATGAATGTCATATGTGCCATGCTCCTTGGGAAGTGAAAGAAAGTTCTGCAAGGAGCACTGATGTTATGAATGACTTCTGCATGTATTTATTGGCTGTCCAGAGATACAGAGAAGCGAGGTGAGTCATGATTTCTGGGGTACACCACAGTTTGGGTATATTGAGATATCCACAGAGCTCAAGGCCTCAGATAAAATTTATAGAACTCAAATGATCCTTTTCCTACGAGGTTCTAGGTGAATCTAAATGCTTCCACATACACAGCTGCTATCAGTCAGGAGGGCTGGATATAGATAAAATGGAGAAAAAAGAAGGACAAACAGCTGGTTATGGCTGTTTAGAATATGCTTGTACTGCGTGCACCTTCTTTTCCATATGCTTTTTTGGGAAAAAAAAAAAGTCTGTAACTAAAGTCACATCAGAAGTCTGATTCAGACAGCCTAATCACATAACCTTCACTTACACTGGTGAATAATTCAGTGGGATTGTGTTTGTGAGCTAAAAAGTTCTGCATGCAAGTAGAGGAAGAAAAAATTTAGAGAAGTGGAGCTGGAGATTGGTCCTTGGCTAATGTAAATCACGTAACTCAAATGAAGTCAGTGAGAGATATCCACTTGCACTGGCTGCAAATCTGACATTTCTGAAGAACATAGGAGACAAAAATATTAAACAAGAGAAAAACATGTGGTTGTGTTTATGGCATGTTCCTCACTGGCAGTGGATGGACAGAAAAGAGAGCTGGCTAGGTAGTTATTCATGAATAATGTAAGTTATGAATCTTTCTTTTTCTATTCATTTCTTCATGAACTGTCTGTGGAAGAGTTCCCAGTTTTCCCAGCTATTCCTTACGTTAAATTATTTGTCAAATTTTTCTGGCAAATAATTCACATTTTAACTCATCTGTAAGGAGCATAGTTGAAGACTTCTGAATGGGTGCGTGGGTCTTTTAGGGTCTGTGAATTGTCTTTCCTTCTCTCACATTGACTGCACAGGGATTAGGTCACCAGAATGAATGATAGATGCACATAAAAAAACTAAGATTTAAGAGCCATGAGATACACCTGCTTTTTTGATTTTCATAGAGACAGATACAGTTCCAGCTGGGAAATGTCAGGTCCTGAAAGGCAAAACTTTTTCCAAGAAGGCTCTGAAAGCCCTTGTCCCGGCTGGGTTCATTGAAGTGTTAATGAAGCAACGAGGGGCAGAAGAACATTCTCGTCTCTCTAAGGAAGGTGGTTCTCAATAACCAGCTTTTAGTGCCAGAACCTCCTTCACTACAGTCAGTGCTATTTGATGAGATTGATAGTCAATTCAAAGGCACAGAAAGAATTGTGTCATTGCTAGTTTTCAATCTCACTTTAATATATGGAACATCAAATAGTCTGGCTCTAGTTTTTACCCACTGAAGTTACAGGTAAACCAAGCTGCTGACATAGATTTGGTACACGTTCCCAAACTGGGAGCATCTTTAAAAGCCTGATGCAGCCTGTTTACAGCACTGAAACCTCTGGTCGTAGCAAGTCAGAACCTGCCCTTTCAACAAAAACAGCTGAATCAAGAGGGTATAATAAAAACACTGGTGGTTTCTTTGGGCCAAAATAGAGTAGTTTAAAACTGTCTAAAATGTGCAGTGTATGCTTATCAGCCCTACTCACACGTGGAAGTCACTGTGTCTCATAACATTTACAGTTCTGTCCTGTCTAGCTGGTTACGTCAGCAGGGAAAACACCATGTGAGCAGGCACTGGAACGCATTCTAATGTTGACATGGAAAAGAAACACAGACACTTATGCCTCTGGAAAGTGATGACCCAGATAATTTTCCACTGCGAAATTGTTGGTCAAAAATATAAATGTAAGATTTATAACACTTTTATTTGAATTCTTACGGCTTTTACCCTCACAAGTTGGGATGATGTCGTAACACAAATGATACAGCTACCAAGTGCATGTTGATAAACCAGGCTTTAATAAGTGAAGATTAATGAGCTATTCCAAAACTGATCTCTTATATGTGCTGTTTATACAAAAGGAGTATTAAAATGAATAAAATAGGCTGTCTGCCAAAGTACTGATGACATACAGGATATTGAAATAAATAGCTGACGATACAAAAAATGCTGAGACAGAAGTTTATTCAAGCACTGCATCATCACATGCTTGTATCGTTGTTTTGGAACTGTTGTCGTGCCTCTTCTCAGCTGCTTGTACACTCCTCATGACTGATTCGTGTCACTGTTACTCTGTTAGTCCTGACTCCTGTGTATATAGAAGATAAAGGGGGAGTTGTTCTGTCATGGTAACAGAATATTAATTGAAAACAACAAGTTCTGTCTGTTTTAATTGTGAAAAGAACAAACAATATGTTCACTCACCTGAGTACTTAATTGCTTTCTAAATGTCATTCTTCAGCAGGACCTGTTCCCAAGATGCCTGGTACAGCCTAGCATTGGGAAGTATCTTTAAAATTAATATTAAAATAATTACTCCAAAAAAACTCCACACCGTAATAAACCAACAAAGAAAACATAACACAAAACATGAAAACTTCAACATTCATGTAATATCTTCCACCCAAAGATCTCAAAACCCTTGCTAAATGTGTTAATTCTAAATATCCTTCATTTGTATTTTTAGATACTTCGTTTTCTTTGAATACTAAGCAGGCAAATTGTCCAGATTCACTACTCTGTTCATATTGCAACAGATACTTAAGCATCACTATTGTCTGATGTGTTGTCATGGTTTCAGCTGGGGTGAAGTTGAATTTTGTACTAGCAGCTGGTGTAGTGCTATGTTTTGGGTTTGGTATGGGAAGCAGTGTTGGTAGCGCACTCATGGTTTTGGTTGTTGCTAAGCAGTCAGGAGCCTTTTCTGCTCCTTATAAGGCCCTGCCAGCGAGTAGGCTGGGAGTGAACAAAAAGCTGTGACGAGACATAGCCAGGACAGCTGACCTCAACTGACCAAAGGAATATTCCATGCCATAGGACGCCATGCTCAGTATATAAAGCTGGGAGAAGAAGAAAGAGGGGAAGGATGTTTGGAGTTATGGTGTTTTGTCTTCCAAAGTAACCGATATGCATGATGGAGCCCTACTTTCCTGGAGATGGCTGAATGCCTGTCTGCCGATGGGAAATGGTGAATTAGTTCCTTGTTTTGCTTTGCTTGTGCCCACGTCTTTTTCTTTACTCTATTAAATTGTCTTTATCTCAGCCCACAAGTTCTCTCACTTTTATTCTTCTGATTCTCTCCCCCATCCCAACCAGGGGGAGTGTGAGAGCGGCTACATGGTCCTAGTTGCTGGATAGGGTTAAAACACAACATCTGTATATATATATTTTTTTTTTCTCCTTCCAACACAGAAATTCCTCTACTTTGGAGGTTCACAGTTGCTGCTATTGAAAAATATTCAGTATCATCTCAGGACAGCTTGGAACAGGACATGAGATAAAAAACACACAGTTGGTGAAATAAGGATATAGCATGGTGGTATACAGTTACATGACCAGGAATTCTCCAAAGGCATTTTGATGAAGTCCTCTGTTGCTGTGAAAAGCTGCACAAGATTATTAATGACCACAAGTGGTCAGAATGTTTTGCATGGTCAGAAATAGGATAAAAATAACACAAAACGTTTTTCTTTTAACAGTGTGTTCATATGGAAACATGCTTTGTATTACAGTGCCATCCTTATTGGAATAGATCAAAAAGCCTATTGATCTATTGATTCTTCTACAAGCAAGCGAACTACAAATGACCAGGGAACAGTGCACCCATCACTCTGGGCTTGAGAAGCAAGGTCTTATGATGCTCTTGAATGTACTTAAAAGTAAGAACAGGAGATTTCTGAGGGGAAACAATCACAGTTCTCCTTCGAGACTGGAGGGTGTGTGATAATCAGAATCTCCTCAGAATCATAAGGGAAAGCCGGAAAGGGGAATCACATTCTGATTGGTGTGGTATTTTCCTAGTCACATGCTCTAAATGAAAATTATGTGGCAGGGTCACTGAAAATCAGGTGAACCATATGGCAAGCACAGTCGTTGCTTCATAATGCACGGGCTTGCTAAGGATTAGAAATCTATTAGAGAACAGATTTAGAATTCCATAGAAGAAAGTAATGAACTGCACCTCAGTGGAGAGAAAGTAATCTCAGATAAGCAGAGAGCACAGTCAGTTTGACAGTGTGTTGAAGAGGTTAAAGAGGTGAAGTAAAAGTCATGCAAAACCACTGAGGGGATACAGTGAGGTGAAGTTCTTTTATTTGTTTATTGTGCTGTAGATTTCTTGAGGAGATCTTCTGCAGATGAAGTGCATGCAAGCTCAGATCTATTAAAAGCAACACTCAAAATTCTGAACACACAGGGCTAAAGAAGTACTTAGCTAAGAAGCAGAGAAAAAGTCTCAAAGATCTTTCAAATAAAAAATAAGAAACTAGTGAATTATGTTGTTTCTAAATGTTCAGTGCACTATTGGTAAATCAAAATTATACATTAAATGATTCTGCAGGGTATGCAGAATTTATAAAAATAGACAAGGAGATATTTTAAATCTCCAAAATCTGAAAGGACAACAAGAAGGATGTCCCTAACTTTTATTCCACAAACAGAATCCAAACCCCAAAACTCTAGAAGGCATCTTTCCCCAGATATAGAATGAGCTGTTAACAAACTAGTCACTCTGGCTGGATTTCCTCATTTATTTGGATATGACACCTATGCTCCCAGTGAAACTGCATTAATGTTTTTTTTTTTCCAAAACAAAGAGCAGTATCACAGAAATCAGCATGCAAACAATGTGTTCCTTCAATATCACAACCAGGCTGCCCTGGATTCCAGATTTGATGTGTCATAAGAATTTATTCTCTCTGCATGGCATGTATATTGGGCCTAAATTAGCTGTCGCCGTAGGTAGATACTTCACTAGTAGTGAATTTTTACCTCTTATTTCTCTATGCTATGGGAAGCATTAAACTCTATGATGTAATGGGGCATAGTTTGCTTTCCTCTCTGCCCACCTATCAGCAGATTAAAAAATGAGCCATTTCTGGGTATGCCTAGCATTTCGGAGTTCATAGTGAATACAGAACACTGAGAAAGACAAAGTATTTTGAGACATAATCTGCTATTTATCTTGAGTAGCATCTTAATTCAGATGACCTTCTCTTAATAGACCTATACTAGGAAAAGAAGAGAGGCTCTGCAGAGTAGGGGGATGTCAGAGTAAGGGACAGCTCACAAACTGTCTGACCTGGGATTCAGGGGTCTTGGGGTCAATGTTTGGCTCTGATTTCTGTGTCACCTCACACAAATCATTTAATCATTACACATTCCTGTTCTGTATCACTAGAATTGATCTGAAGCGTGGAATTTCTCCACCCTGGAGAACACATGGTAAGAAAGTATTTATTCTTAAGATACTGAGGTCAGTGTCACCCACAGGCCTTCTTGCTTGATCTTTTTCCCCATCATTTCTTATAGCCAAAAGCAGATAACTTCTCATCCATTCTCAGGCTTTTTTCTGGTTTGGGTTTTGTTTTGGCTTTGTTTTAGGGGTGTGGGTCTGATTTGCTGGTTGGATTTTTTTAACTTATACATTCATGTGTTTTTTTCTTTCCAGTCTCTTTTACCATTAGTTCTTTCAATGTGTTCTCTAATTGCGTGGTCTGCCCCACTAAACTGCGACTCGGAATCATTTTCAGCATTCAACTTCCTGCACTTATGCATATACACTGCAGTGTTTCAATGAAAGCTGCTTTTCCACGCCTGTCTCCCCTCATTGCAAAATAATTTATCTTCTATTTCTATTCTACGGTCTTCATGACTAAACAGTTTTTCTCTTCTAGCTCAGCTGAACGCCATGCCTACAACCTCAGTCATATTTTTCTCACTTTGTGTCCCCTTTTGAAACCTTCTACACCCTTACTCTTGACTTCTCTGCACATGTTGACAGCCATTTATTCCAATGAAACTGTGTATGCTTTTCTCCCATGAAATGACGATTTGACGTCCCTACCCTATCCCAGAATGCCTTACAGTCTTTGTAATGGTTCTGCAAGTGTCATCTTCTCCCTTGATTCAGGTACAAGTTACTGAGTCACGCTGCTTCTCTAATCACCTCCAGTTGCCCCAATACTATCGTATTTTGTCCTCAATCTGCCTTGTATTTGTATATTTTCCCTCCTTTACCCTGTCCTTTCTTTTACTATTCTTGAGCTTTTCTCTTCACAGTACAATCATACTTCGGTCTTTCCTATCTTACTACAAATTTCATATGCACCTTTCTCTTTCTCCTTTTCAATTCTATTTAATTGAAAGTGCTATTTAGAACTCTGAAGGTCTACCTTTCCAGTTATATCCTCACTTTTCTTCCCCTCTTGCTCCATCAGACCTCTCCCACTGAACTTACTAAAACCTTTTCCCTCGGAAGTGCCTAGGACTGTTACACATGATTCATTCTTCTTGACACACCAATTACATTCATATCAAGTATCAAACATATCAAACCTTTCTCATGATGGCCCTCATTCTTTGGCAATGATCTGAATAAATATCTGAAAAATTATAATGTTCGTTATCTTATCATGCTTTGAATCTTCCATAAGTTCTCTTTGTCAATGAAAGCATTGGTGATCCAACTCCCCTCTGTCAGGCTGACCAGCAATGTTTCACATCTTTCCTTGTATAGATCCTTGTTAACTATTAATGTCTCTCATATGGTTCTTGTGACAGCAACTGTCTTTTACTCTGGATCTGTGTAGTCCATAGCTCAGTCAGGCTTTGCTCGATAACTGCCGCTTTAAGTAATACAGCAATAGTAATAACATTAATAGTAGATAGAATCCTATTGATATTCAGCACTGTAATCAGCACCTTCAAAATTACTTATAAATAGTACAGAGAATTATTAGTAGGGAGGTCAGATATTTCCTAGGTTGTTTAAAAAACACAAAACAAAATTGAAGTCCTCTCAATATGCATGGCTTGAGTCTGATTTTCTTGGATTAAATCAGATTAACCCCCTAAACATCATTCATAGCTACAGATCCTGATTCAGTTATTTCATTCCTGAAGTTAAAAGATGTTTAAGCCCTTCTTGTGTTGATTCAGTCATTTTCACCATTATGACAAGCAAGGATTTAAGAGAAGAGTTTGGCAAAGAAGGGGTTAGAGGTCAGGTTGCAGCTACCTGATCTGAGTATTCAGTCAGGAACATAATCAGCTATAGTGAGCTGACTCTCCTTTTTATACTAATAGGAAGGGGTGTGGGCTGAACCGTTAAAAAGGAGGAATCTTTCAGAAGAGGACTCCCAAGAGATGAGGATGGAAAGGTGGGTTTCTCTGGAGTGTGGCCAAAGAATTTACTGCGAATATTGGATTATGCAATCTGTCATTTATGTGTGGCAATGGAACAATCAAGATCTCCCTTACATTAACATTTTTCTGCTGTCCCATAAAACTATTAACACTTGCATGTATCTCAAAATGTGTTTAAGTCTTGCATGTATGTGCAGCATCCTTTCCATCCTTGCTTTGAAGGGCTTCTTGGAATGTGCTCCACACTTCATTTACGTCATTTTATTTGTCACTACATTATTAGGAAAAAGTGCTCTTTCTGTCTGGCCCAGTAAAACCATTACCAAAACAGGGTTCTGTAACTACATTTCTCATGCAGCTTCTCACCTAGACCTTGCTGACTCCTTATTCATTTTGGACACCCCCTGTTTCTTATGCAGCCATCTCCTGTTCTTTTCAGTGGTTGGTGTCTCTAGCAGCTTGTCAACGGGAGCTGTTTATTTCCCAGCTCTCAACTAGATTGCATTTCTCAACAAGGTAGTCTCACAGACTATCTTAACATGAGCATCAAAGTTCAAATGTGATCATCCCTTCATCAGATTTCTAATTTGCAAAACCTTGACCCAATATGTTTGTATTTTGGGAGTTAATCTTCTGTGTTTCCCTATTATCATGTATTTGTGTTTTCAGTGTACATTTTTGCTCTCTAAGGTACAGTAGAACACGATTTTAGGGATGACTGATGTGTTTCCATGGTGGTTTCCAGCTTTCTTCTTTATGGCTAGTATTGTGGATTGATTATCAAAACATAATGGTGGATGGAGTTTTGGTAAATTAAAAATTTCTCTGTAGTCCCAGATCTCAGTGTGAGAGGAAGACAAGGGGGACATCACCCTTGTAACAAGAGAAATTCAAGGAGAAATTCTCCCTTGGAAGGTTTCCACTATCAAATCTCCCAAGACACATTTTCCTTGCATTTCACCAGTCAGGCAGTCAAATTTTCCCTTGCACAAATTTTTCTGAAGCACATGGGAGAGTCACAGGGAAACTCAAAGGACTCGAAGTTAACCTCACCTAGAGGCCTAAGTATCCCTCCTGGCCTTTCATATCCATCTGGTTTTGCTTTCAGGAGGGGTACTGACAGAAGACATCTTTTGTAAGGAAGGACTGTTAACTTTTGTACCATTACATGTGCATTCTTTTGGTGGCCTACAATTCGCACATAGTCTTTGTTCCCTCAGTATAGGGAAGTTTTAGCTTTCATCATGCTTCACTCTCAGGCAGACCCCTCCAATAAAGACTTTGCTTTATCCATACATCCTTCCAAAATATAGACTTTGAGCTAAATGACAGAGGATAATCACAGTCGTATAAATAGTCACTAAAAAAGTCCCTTGAATTTCTACAGAGAATTTTCTGCAGAGAAGGATGTGACTCAAGTTTTATAGTATTTTTTGGTATAAAATTTTTGAAATTTGTAAGGTCATATAAACACAAAGTGGTGCAAACATGAAGACCTGACAAGAAGAAGGACACCATTTCCATGCATAGCATCTTGCTGTCAAGACAGGACTATCTAGGGATTTACAGTTCTTCATACACTGAAAATGCACTTCAGTCTCTAATATCCATTGTTGGGTCTCCATCCTTAATGAACAGTACCTTCAGGCAATATTTAATTGGGTAGTGCAGTAATTTTGTGATCAAGATATAAATTCATTACGGACTAGATTGCAACTGACAAACTCATTTCACCTATGACCTAAACTGAATATGAACTCAACTCTTCTCAGATAGGAAGCCGATGTGTAAAATCGTCTTCAGCTCATTGCCTGGGGATTTAGAGTGCACGTTTTCAGTGGTTTGTTCTGGGATTTAAACCTGAGAACAGTTACTTAAAAAGCTGGCCAAACCCAAGATATACAAATAAAGTACACATTTTTTTCAAAATGGGATCACTTCACGGTGTTTTAGTGTTTACAAAATAGTGCTTTTGATGGGGAAAGGCAGAATGCTTAATTTTTCTTTTAGCGTTGGAATACATGTATGTATGGCAATATGTCTATATGCTATGTTCTTGACTAAACGTTAAAATTACGAAAGCTAAATAAATGTTACAGTGCTCCCACATTTATATTTTTGTATGTTTCACTGGTGATGACAAATTTAGCACTGTTTTAAAAGATACTTTCCATAAAATGGAATGCAAACAACCCTAATGGCAGATGTTGGTCAATTTCTTTTTTAAAACTGATCCCTAAAAATTTGCCACAAGTGGAGAATCCAGCTGGAAGGAAAGAGAATGGCTATCTATCTCAGACATTTTAATATGCTGAAATTGAACAAAGCAAAAATTACATTTATGCTGTGCAATTAATAACTGTTAATAATCATTAAAAGTCTCTCTTCTCAACAGAAATGAAGGACTTGCTAGCTTCATGCCTGGGTGAACAAAGACCTTTCAAGAACATTTCACATCTATTCTGTAAGTTTATTGTCTTAATAGATATTCCCATTGATCACTGTTTGCTTTACATTTTTTCACTACATATTTAAAATTGACATATATTTGAATACTTACCATTATATGGTCAGTGGAGCTATTCATTTAATAGGTCAAATAATCATTATATTTCACTAGGATGCTGAGTTTTAATTCATTTAACATTTTAATCTTCCATCAGTTTTTCCTTTAAGAGGATTTCAGTGCATATACAGGATTTGTATAAATCTGTGCAGTAAATTTATTCTTTTAACAGTTTTATTCTTTCATCAGAAATTCATTTAAATGGATTCTACTATATATCACATTCACTGCCAGTGTGGCTTTAGGTCAGGCTGTAATTGATGCAAAAGCAACGAGGTATTAAAAGAGAAAGGAAATATCTGAAATTGGAAAGGGTTCAAAAAGTGTGCCACTGTAAGGCCATGACATTCTTCAGATATGATGGGGGTGGGGGATGGACCACTAATAAACCATTTTTGTCCAAAGCCTGGTATAATTTTTAATTGCAGGTTTACTAAAGTCAGAATCTGTGCTAAGACGATGGTTTAAAGCTTGAAGGGGCATGTCAACTCAAGAATCACCTATCAGGGTTAAAATATGGTCCCCCTTATTGTAAAAAATAAGTCTGGAAGTATCGGAACAGAGAAATGTAGAGAAATTGCTTCCTTTGTTTTCAGTTTGTTCATGCAATGTGTTTGACATATTCAGCTTTTTTGTTTTGATGACATAGTTTGCACTGTTGGTATGGGACACACAGAGCAGTAACTGTAGTACATGCTTTTTTCCAAGTTTTAAGGTAGATTGGTAACAACAAAGAATAACAAAAAAGAATGAAGTTAAAACTAGTAAGGGATTTCACGTATATGTGCATGAAGAGAGAGAAAGGAAGTAGAGGACAGAGGAGAATGATATAGAAAATGTAAATATGTTAAGATTTCATACATACAGAAAGATAGTAGAAAAAAATTAATTTCTAAACTTTTACATGTCATCTACTACCATTTAATATATGTATCATAAGGATATACCATTTAAAATATTAAGCAAATTTAATTTAACTGTGACCTTTTGATGAGATGGCTAAGGTGTTTCTCTGCAGAGCTACATGTGTGAGTTCATATCTTGTTCCCGATTCAGCCCCAAAGCTGTCTATTGCTAACCTTTACTGACAATAGCTTTTTTTCATTTGCATGGGAAAGTCAAAGTCAATCAGAAATGCAGCTCACTTACATGATGCCTTCAGTGCTATTCGCTGCAGAAGCCAGTGTAACTTTAATCCTCTGGAAACAAAGCATCCAGGATATATGGGGTAGCCTATGGACCTCTAATAGTATTGGTGCATTCAAACAGTTAACTTACATGCCCTCAAAGTAAATAGAAGAAGAAAATAATGTTTTAAAACTGGTAATACACAGAAAATAATAAAATAAAAGAAAATAAAAATTTAAAAGGGCGTTGTAAAATAGCTGAAGAAAATTAAGAAAATATGAAGAAATGTGCTGTGGGGTAGAGTCTGGAATATTTATGGATGTGTGTAAGAAAGACTACATGTCTTTATGCAGTTAGTGTCATTAATTTTAATGGAAAAATTTCCTATAAAACAAATTTACTACTACATCTATATTTTTTAAGGAAAAACATAAACCTGGATCCTTTGTTTTATTTTAAGTGTATGGCCCATACAGTTTATCCTTGTCAATTTAAAAATTGTTCTTTTGCTAGAATTGCCAATGGTTGGAAAGAAGTTTGGAATATAAATTGGATTCCAGCGCTGACGAGGAACGGTTGATTGGATCAATGAAGAAAGATATAAAGAAGGGTCTGTTGAACATGTACTGCGCTGCTTATTTTAATTCAGCAAATAATTAGCTATAAAAATCAATGATTTACATGTAAAACAAAAATGTAATCTTACTTGGCAATTACAATAGAATCATAGAATCGCCTAGGTTGGAAGGGACCTTCCAGATCATCTAGTCCAACCATCATCGTCTGTGCGTGTGCTTAATTCTATGAGAGGACACTACATGAACGACTAAATAGTTACACGAAGTTTTCTTTGTTTTTTGCAGAGACCTTTTGGATGGGATCGTGTAGAGTAAGAGACAGAAAACAGGGTCCTGGAGTAAGACTTAGCCCGAGCCTAAGCTTAGGAGAGAGGTTAGGAGAAAGACAAAGTCCAGTGCTGGCTGCAAAGGGGATGCCAAGGAAAGTGGTGGGCTACAGAATGATTACCCTACTGAAGAACTTGTCAGCTGGACTATGGCTGGGGATCCTTGAGTAAGGCTCTTCCCACCCCTTATGTTGAAGCCACAGTTAGGTGAGAAATCCGAGAGCTCCCGTTGGAGCAGGGTGGGAAAAGGGCTCCCAAAGGAAGTGGGGGCTACAGAAAGACTTCTCTGACTGCACTTTCATATGGATGGTGCCTGGGAATCCTGATCTAAGGCTGAGCAGTCTATGGTAGTGAGCATTAGGTTTAGAAGAGAGCCAAAATCTAGAGCTACTCTTGGAGTGGTGCAGCAAAGGACTACCAAAGAAGTAGCAGGCTGCAAAAAAGATTAATTTCCTGAGAACTTTTTCATCTAGATCCTCCCTGGGGTTCCCCGCCCTGAGGCTCAGACAAGGTCAAGACATGGGGTTGGGGGTAGATAGGGTGAGAGTTAGGAGGGAGAGAAAGGCTAGATCTCCTGTAGGAATGGGACTATAAAGAGCCTGACAAGGAAAGTGGTAGGCTACAAAAAGATTTCTCCCCTGAATGTTTTTCATTAGGGCTATTCCTGGGGGTGAAGGGGTAAGATTCAGATCACTCTTAGTGTTAGAGATAATTTTAGAGTTACGAGCGATACAAAGCCTAGATTTTCTTTTGGACTGCGTCTGCAAAGGAGTTTCCAAGGGAAGTGGTAGATTATGAAAAGGTGATTACCCTGACAACTTTATCATCTGGGCCATGCTGGGGAATCCTGGTGTAAGGCCAGACTCTCTTGGGTTAGGCTTATGAGAAATAAAGTGCAGAGCTCTTGGAGTTGGCTGGAAAGGGACTGTCAAGAGAAGATGTAGGCTACAAAAATATTATTCACCTGACAACTTTTTCATCTGGACCATACCTGAGGGCCCTTGGGTAAGGCCAAGCTCGCTGTGATAGTTATTGTCAGGGTAATTGTCAGGGTGAGGAGAGAGACAAAGTCTGGAGCTCCAGATAGAGTGGTGTTGGAAAGGGTCTGCCAATAGAAGTGGTGGATTAGAAAAATATTACTCTACTTAATTTTTTTTAAATTTGGGCTTTGCCCAGGGGCCATGTTGCAAGCCTGAACTTCCTACAAATGTTTGCATTTGGTACTGGGAGAGAGACAAAAGCTAGTGGGGTTGCAAAGTAGCTGCCAAGCGATGTGATGGGCTACAAAAACCTTACACCCCTGACTTTTTAGTTCTATCCATGACCAAGGTTGCTAGGTCAGTGCTGAGCAAAGGCCAGCCTTTAGGGTTAGGATTAGGATTAAGATAGCAACAAAGCCTAGGATTCTTGTTGCAGTCAAACTGCAAAGCAGCTGAAAAAGGGTGTGGTGGGCTAGAAGAGTATTAATCTCTTGACTTTTTTATCTAGCCATGCAGCAGGAAGTCCTTAACTAAGGTTCATCAAGGGCCAAACAATAAGGTTGAGGTTAGGGTTGGGTTTAAGGTTACGTTTGGGTTTAGAGACAAAACCTAGAGCACTCATTGGAGTGGACGTGCAATAGCTATACCAGGGAATGAGGTAGGCTGCAAAAGGTTTCTACCCTGACTACTTTTTAATCTGTACCATTTCTGGGGGTCTTGGGCCAGTGCTGAGCTAAGGCCAAGCTAAATAGTAGGGGTTATGTTTAGTTTTAGAGAGAGGCAGAATCTTGTTCTCCTGCTGCAAAGTGGCTGGAAAGGAGCTACCAAGGGCAGTGGTGGGTGAGCACCATGATGCTGGCTAGCTTTTGCATTACGGTTAGGAGTGTGACAAAGCATTGAGCTTTCATTGGAGCGTGACTGAAAAGACAATGCTGAGGGTAGGATTAGGCTGCAAAATATTTCGCTCTTCACAACATTTTCATCTGGGCCATGGCTGGTATTCTGGGTTAAGGCTCAGCTCATCCTTCACTTTAGAGATAGGGTTAGAGTTAGGAGAGAGACAAAGCCTACAGCCCCCCTTGGAGTATGGCTGCAGAGAAGTTGCTAAGGGAAGGGATAGATTACCAAAATGTTTATTTTCTGGGCCACCGCTCTTCATCCTTACCTGAAGCTTAGTCCATGTGCATCATTAGGATTATCATTATAATTAGGCAAAGGGTTAGGAGAGAGACAAATCTTGGGCTTTGGGTGGAGTGAGGCTGCATGAGGGCTGCCAAGGGAAGGCGTAGGCTGCAAAAAGATTTCTTTTGTAATAACTTTTTCACCTCAACCATGGTCTGGAGTCCCAGGCTATAGCTCAGAACACAACACATTTTAGATTTATGGTTAAAAGCACAGTGAAGATTAGGTTTAGTGTTAGGAGAGAGACAGTGTCTAGATCTCCAGCTGTAGTGGGGCTGCAAAAGGGCTGGCAAGAGGAGTGGTATCCTGCAGAACAATTTCTCTCCTGACAGCTTTTTTATCTGGGTGATGGCTTCTGAGTGTGGGCCAAGTCTCAGTCCATCCTGGTGGTTAAGGTTAAGGTTAGCAGAGAGACAGTTTGCACCTTTTCACTCAACCTGATAATCGGTTTTTCATTTTCCTTTCTAAGGGAGCTCTGTATTTATAGGATATCCTTCCATCACATTTGAAGTTACACCCTTAGACTGGTGTGATGGCTCTGTATGTCAGGGAGTTAGTTCCTTCAGCTTGCTGCAGTCAATTTACTTTTGACAACCAAGAAATTTGATTTTTATAATGAGGCGTAAATCACAGGAAAAGGTTGTCTATAATGGACTTCAGCAAAGTCAGGAGCAAGAGTGCAGTAGTTCATATCAACCGGATTTTATGATAGAGAGCTGCACAGTAAAGGACGTACTGTTCATGGAAAAGGAAAATTTAGAGAAATTTGGGACAGCTAGGTAATAGTTACACAGCTTGGAGGTTTAAAAGCTGCTGTTGTCTTGTTATGGTCCATTGTTCTGGCATGGTACTTGGTTTGATATACAAGAATACCGCTGAGCCAGGAGGCTGTCTGAAAACAGAAAGAAGGGGTGAAGTGCAGCATGCCCGAAACAACTGCAGTATGTCTCACTGCTCAGTACGCTGAGCTGCATGTTTGTTAAATTGAATTATACCTTTAAATTAATTCAATTGAATGTGAGACGAATGAATTATAAATAATTCTCGGTGAGGCTATAAATATGGCTTGATAGAACCTACCACCACAAATAGGCAAAGCCTATAAAAATGTATTTGCATGTTTACATATCACTCCCCTGTGGTGGATTAGCAAGCAGAAAGAAGTCTAAAACCACAGGGGGAAGGTTTAAATAGGATGATGCAGACATTAGTGAATGATTAACAGTAATTTCACAAAGGTGGAGGGTAAGCTGCTCATTTTGCAGAATCTCACAAATGTGTTTTGAACGATTAACTAAATTTGCTTGGCAAAAGTTTAATTAAGGCTGCCACCGATTAGCCACAATTATTTAACTCAGTGTGTAGACTGGCTATACACACCATGTGGAAAGCACAGCATTAACCAACATGAAGGTGTTCAAGGGTTCTTGGGCCTCTCTGGGCTAGCTACTCCTTTGACGCCTCATGTCCAAAGAACAGAGGGAGTCACTCAGAGAATATTACACAGTTCTCCTGAAGGCCCTCTGGTAGCCTCTGACAGAGTCTTCTTAATAGAGTGCATATACATATACAGCGTACACACACAGCCAGCTCTGTGGGCCAATGCACAAGTGAATAGGGTCAAAATCCCTGTCCCTTTTGGTGAAATGATGGATGCTGCTTTCAACACTCTTGACATTTCTACAAAGCTGCAAAAAACAGACTGGGTCTTCTGCCTGCAAATGAACTCAAGGCAGGGAATGAATGGCGCTCTCTTGTATCCTCCTTTGCTCCTGCTTCCCCTAACATCCCCACCCACCCCTTCCTTCTTCTTGCTCTTGTTCTTTATGACCGTGAACGTAATCTATCCCTGGCTGGTTACACTAATATTTTCAGATGCTGCTCACTGTCTTTTACGGGCAATACTGTTTTGGCACAGTTGGACATACTCATGAGAGCAAGTGACATCTGTGTCATTTAATTGCTCTTTTTTTTCTTGTCAGAGGGAGAAAAAAATGACTAGTGCCCTTCATAATAATTTATGATTAGAACTGATTAGGAAATAAGTATTTCCTGGAAAGCATTTTGAGAGGAAGTACAAATTTTCCTTTAAAAAAAAGAACAAAGAATTCTTTTCATAGTTTTATCAAAACCTTCTTACCTGTCATTTTACTCTATTGTTAAACATTCTCCCAGCTTGTCATGTCATACATTCTGGTTTCACAATGAGACTCTGGTTGTCTGTATCCCAAGCTCCAGTGAAGAGATGTTGATTGTCAGACAATGGTAGGCAAGGTAAATCTCTCTGATGGCTATTGAATGCTTTCTAAACAGTTCCATGAATGTTTTTAAAATATTAGTAGGAAATATGGTACACTTGCAGGGTAGACATAGCGACATTTAAGTTTAACACTGCTTATTATTACTGTTCTTTATTATTAAGAAGACCACTACATCCCAGTCAGGATTTCTGTGGCTTCACGAGACTTGTCAAAGATGTCTTATAGAAACAGATCCTCCTGTGTGTGACTGAACTCCCCTGATGCTTATACGCCAAAATCACGCAGTTTACTTCCATTGGCTTGGTGCTCCACAACATACTTTGAACATGCTTTGAATATACTTTGAATACTTAATATTTTGGATATACTTAGTATTTTACTTACATCTCTCCTATATTATGATGTTTGCAGAGTCATAGTGTTATTCAAGCAGTAACTTTGCACGTCTCAGAAATCCAAGCACTACTTCATTAGCAGTTTATAAGAATGCTCAGTTCCAAAATACCTGTTACCCTATTTACAAAGATTTCCAACCTAACACACAAATTCACTAAAAGGCTAACTAATTTTCTTATTCCATTAAGAAAGTATCTTGCTCTACATTTGTATCCAAGGTCTAAACTCGATTTCTACTATACCAAGTACAGTATTTCTATTCTTTTATTGACAAGTTATAAAAACTAGATAATTTTTACCTAGACATTTCAAAACCTGCTTGCTTTCTGTTTGTATACTTCTAAATCGTTATTGCATACAGCAATACAATAAACAGCACATAGTCAAGAAGTATCAGCCACAAAAAAAGTAAAAAAAAATAACCAGGACTGCAAACCATGAATTATCTTTGTATCAGGTTATTAAGACTGTTCATATTAATCTGCTTACATGCTTTGTTTGTCCCAATAGCACTTTGAATATCCATAAATAATTAGCTCATCTTTTTCTATCAGTGTCTTAAATAAAGGACTAATGATGTCAGGACAGCTTGCTTTGGCATTTATGAAACATGCTATGATCTACCTGTAACTGATTGTAGCGGTAGCTGGAAGAGCACATTTTTTGACTGCTTCATTTTCTGTTATCAGAAAATCTGTCAACCTTAGCTGGAAGGCTTTAGCAGTTCCCCTGCTTCAAGGAGGCCTCTGCAATGTGTCATGCCCTTGAGAAGCATCTGTTGTTTAATTTTATGAAATGATGTACAGGTTAAACTGCAGAAGAGTATCCAGGTCCTCCTCCTCCTCCTCTATTTTTTGTTTTCCTCTCCTAGTCTTCAGAGTCCCCGGGGGTGTCCCGGGGGAGCGAGCCTGTGTGGGAGGCAGAGCCCTGTGGGCTGCCATCGGGGATCCCAGGCAGGGGTTGGCACAGGGGTGAGGAGAGCAGCAGGGGAGAAGCAGGCTGTGGCCAGCAGTTCCCCCTATTCTTCGACCTTCTCAGGCTCAAGGTAGCTCATTCTCTTGCCTCTTGAGGCATCAGCTTTGAAGTGAGCTTTCCTTCCCTCCCGGAGGCAGGGTTTAGAGCCCCTCCCTGCTTCTCCTACATGATCCCTTGGATTACTGTCAGTATTGATAACATCACACTAGGTACCCAAAGGGGCAAACTTAAGACCATGTGAACGCCCTATATTCAGTTATTTCTATTTTTTCTAAAGCTTGCTGAAACTTCCATCTTTGCACAAGCATAGCTGTGCCTCTTCACTATTCTTTCAACAGTATGCAGCTATAATTTAACCACAATGGCTAGTTTTCAATCGCCTCCAAGCTGTCTCAAACTCCATGGGTCTCTTCTCCCGCTGGTGAGCACAAATCCAGGTTTGCCCGCCGAGATGCTCTTTGCTCACCGCCCACCCTACACCACACCGGAGGAGCAGATGTGTGTGGGTAGGACAGTGAAGATGGGAGCCTCTTCTAGCAATCCCAACAGCGGGTGTGTTGCTTCATTCAGCAGCAATGAAGACCTAGAGAAAATATAACGAACAGGAGGAGTTTCTTATTGGCATAAGCGGCGTGAAGCAGCTCTGTTTCACTGTCAGCAGGCTATCCTCTGCAGAGCTGGGTTACCTGCCCCCATAGAAAATTTCACAGACCCTTTTTCTCCACCCTGAATTCAGGAGATTCGGTTTAGGTTTGACAATTTGGTAGTCTTAGAAGCAATTGTCAAGTCTCAGAGAAAGTGCTTGAGTTGCCTTAATCTGGTTGTGAGGTGACAGACGTTTGTTTAGCTGGGTTTAGGTCAGCAGGTGGGATGAGGTCTGTTCTCCAGGTTAGTCCCTGGAGAGATAGGTAGTAAGATGCCATTTTGAAATTCAAAGTAACAAAGGGTTACAGAGGAACTCTTTCTCTGTCAGAGTGTTTTGATGATTTGTGGCTGTCTGTCTTAGATGTCACACTGTGGCTGCAGAGTCTTCAAAGTATCTGCTGCTTCCTGTAAGTATAATCTCAATTTTGTGAAGGTTTAACATTAACCAGCTGTTCCACAACCATATGGTGACCTGAGCAAGACACTGGACTGACTGGATTTCTGTGATGTTATTGAATGTAGATTTTTATGTGGATGCAGAAAAATGCAAGATAGAGAAGTTTATTAAATCAGTCTCTCTCTCTTTGTATTCGCTTCTACTCTTGGAGCAGCTGCTTGTGCTCAGCCTCCAAACTGAGTCAGTCAATTTACTCCAATAGATACTAAATCAGTCCCTTTATCCATAATGACTAGACAGCAGCAAAATGCGCATCTGATAAAATGTGAAGAAATCCAACTCAAAACTTAAGCTTCCCTTACAGAGAAAGAAATGAGCCCTAACCATGACTGAACAGGTTAATGGCAAAACTGTACCAAGTAAATTCATTCTGCAATATGAAAGCAGAATCAAAAACATTAGGCATAGGCAATAGCATATTTAAGGTATAATAAAAAGAGTGCCTCAAGCCATATTTGTCAGCATCTATTCCTCCATAAAAAGTGTCTTATAATTAACAAAAGATTACAATTGAGTTAAATCTTAACACTTTGCATTGTGGATTTTCTGTAAACGGGGTGATTAGTTTGGCTTCACTCTGTATTCCAAGCAACCTGTATGAAAGGTCTACTTCACTGAAAACTACCATCCATCTCTTAAATTCAACAGTTTTATCTGACCTGGCTTTCTTAAACATTTTACTTTTTTTACAAAGATTAAAAAATACATTGTGGAGTAAAATTATCTCAGCTTTGAAAATATGAAATTGCATCTGAAGCAGTGCTTCAGTATGTAGTAATTTACTACGGTAGCTCTAAAGCACAGATGGGAGAGTATAGAAAGAGGATTAAACTGCTTTCCATATCCTAAACTTTATCAGGGATAACACAGAAAACTGTGTCATTCATTACTGCCTGTGGAGTTCTTAAGTGTTAACAATTTATCTAGCTGATACATTAGAAAAGCTAGGAAGTATTTTTTTTCTTTAGCAATAACAGACTGCAACTAAAATGAAAGTCAAAGTTGCATTGCAAGAGTTTTATTCACATGCCAAACAGAGGAAATTAATTGCTTCACCTGGAAATATTGATCATAGTACATCTAAGCCAAAATCTAAGTGCATGGGCTCAAGAAATGCACTGCTGAAAAATTTATCTTCCCAAGTCTTTATTTCTAAAAAGGCTATTTTTGCTGCGTTACAAATAAAGAATAATGAGACGCCATTTGTGATACTTCCTGTCATACAAGTTTTGTGTTCATACACAGTGCTTCACATCACAAAACCAAAATGTTTTAGGATTAAGTTCAGAACCTATTAAAATCAAAAGAAATACCCTCATTAACATTTAGCAGACTTTGGATCAGGTCTGTCCAAATATTCAGCTGATAATACCAATACATGCAAGAGATTACAACCAAAGTCTCGTTATCCCTTGTAATTATATCCCCCCTGTGTTTGTTTTCACTTGTATGCTTTGGTATTTTTTCTAGACACTTCTGTTTAAGCTGTGCACTTAGATTTAGCAGAGCTTTATGACTGCATTAGTTTTTCAATGATTTCTGAGTTTCAACAAATCCAAAGTTATAATGCTCAAGTGGCAAATTTACTGTGAATTTCTGTAAAACAGATGACATCACAGAGTTCTCGTTCAGTTTGTAAAGAAACCTATTACTATAACATGGATTTTAATAAGAAAGAGAGCAGCAGATCTATACTTGCAGGTTTTCTAGACACTATTTTAACCACTTTATGGAATCCGGTATTCATACATACACATATACTTCTCTGCTTCAAGAGTATACATTTCATCCTGAAAGTAGTAAGCTGATTTAAAAATTTTCCTTCAGATTTCTCTGTCAAGTTCAGTAGGACTTCTGCATGAACGCCTGGACCTCTCATAGACAACTGCGCTGCATCTTTCTGTTACGTGGTATTTTTGTCTCAGTTTCCACTGCAAATGTTTGCTACAGATCAGTTTCTCATCTCCTAGCTTTTGTTCAATTCATCTTTGCTCCCACTGGCTTTTTGTAAGCTGGACTCTAGCTTATCTTCTGCTACTAGGATTAATACAAAATCAACAGGTAACATGCAAGCGTAGAATACCTTTTGAAAATGGGAAAACATCTCTGGAGTACTTATGACCACATGAGCAGACATACTGTTCAGTATACTGACATGTTTGGACAAGAACGGATGAGTATCCCATCTCCAAGAGTGACTGAAATTGTTATTAGTCATATTCAGAAAAATAATTCCAGCCTTCATATTGTGTTTTTTCTTTTTGACTATTTAATCCCTTAATAATATGTTATGCTTCAGTTGCTGTATGTGAGATATATAATATGTCTTTTTTAAATAAGTGTAAACTGACACTCAGCCAAGCTATGGCTGTGGCTAACACCACTTGTAGTAGCAGCAAGAGTTTCCAGTTCTGAGCTAGGATATATGCATATACATTTATCCTCTCCTATTCAACTTTCACACAGTATCATCAATTTCCCTTACCTAAGATTCCCTGTATTCACTCAGTCCAACTGGGTTATTACAGCATCTGCTGTTGACAAAACGGTCTGACTTCCCTGTGGTTGATGCTGCACACAGCTCATCGCGTTTGGCTTTCCCACTGCCTTTATGAAACGGCTCCTCTCTCACCCTGGCAGTTTCTCCCCTGCAAGTTCCCAGAGACTGGAGGAAGGAGGTAAGCCGTGAGCAGAGGCAGCTGACAGAGTAAGAAGATTCATGCCATCCTTTGTCCCTCCAGAGGTCACGCGTTAGAGATAATAAAGAAAATTAGAGACTGGCAATTGTACTACATATACTGCACAGTTTACAAACTAACTGGAGAATTAAACTGTTTCCAGTTTCATTCTGAGGACAAGCAAGTGCCTTCGCTGGGTGCTCAGGACACAAATCTACAACTCTGGAGTGTGGTTCGCATTTCTGTCTTCTGCAGACTTCTTGCCTGAGCATCTACAGCCAGTCCTTCAATATATTTTATTTTACTTGCTGCAACAATTTTCATTTCTGCTCCAGTGAACTGAATTAATATTTAATGTTTATTGGAGCTGTGACTGGGGAACCCATTATATCCCCTCTCAAGTGACTGCTCTGGCAACCAGGCCAGAGAGTCATGTGCAAACATATGCACGCTCTCCCTCCCACCCCCCCCGGCCACATCCACCCCCATAGTTCA
>VYZM01011566.1:20188-32177 GCA_013398915.1 Dromas ardeola | reverse complement strand
CCCCATAGTTCAACTTGTATATAATTAATCTGTAAAACATAGAACAGCTAGTTCAAGGTTCTGGAGAAGAAGAAAATCTCTCACTTGGTTGGAGAAATCACATAGAAGAGGAGAACAGAAACGGAGAATAAAATTTGAGCGCTAAGCCCCAGGGTGAGAAAGGATGCTGCAATTGCTGGGCTGCCAGGTAAGAGGCAGCAGGAGGGGCAAAGCCTATCCACTCCTTTACCCTTAGTCTCTACAAAGCTTCTTTAGGTAAGTTTGCTCTGAGGAGAGTGATCAGATTAATCACAGAGGTAACATAGGTACATGAATGCATAAATTATAGATCGTGATTTAACTTAAATGTAGAGTAGCTGTTTAGTTTAGCTGCTCAATATTGTCAAGAATTCTACAGTATCTGGATTTCTTCACAGCCAGACTTTACATTTCTAAGTATCTTTAAGCACCTTATGAGTGAAGAAGCAACTTAAACTACAGATTTGAAATTCAGTGTTTTGGATTCAGACATCATCAGCAGTGACCACTAGATGATGTGTATATGATTATGCTTTTTTAGTGATATAAACAGTAGGCTTAACTGTATGATGATATGGGAATAGTACCACATTCCCTGTCATAGGATGTTCAAAGGACAGCTGTGCTAAAGTGTCTTAAGTTTTAGATATGGTAATAATGGTATCGTGTTAGTGCCTAGAGTGAAAGTAGGAATGTATGTCTAGCAGAGCCATCTTTGAAGTCCTACTTATACACGATACTGGGTAAAATTGCTTCTAGCAGTTTGTTGCACTAGACCAATATGTGTGTGATTCACTAAACTATTCCTGATGGGCATTTGGAGCTTATTTGTGGATATTACCTTCTGCATCCAGCAGTGTTTTCTTTTGTGCGTTATTAAGGTAACAGGTTGTTGAGCCCCACCTTGATTCAATAGAGTTAGAGTAAATCTTGGCTGTTCCATGGTTATCCAGGATAAAAAAGTCATCTATTCCATTGAATCCTACTTTGAAGACTCTGAGTGAAATAAGAGCAGGGGGAGTCACAGGAGGATGGGTCACTTTGATGTGCAAGTCTTTGATCTGTAACTGTATCTGTGGTCTGTACCCTTTTTGCAGCTCTCTGGGTGCCAGTCGTCTTCAAGAACTGTCTTGATTGTTCCTTTTTCTCATAAATTAAAAAAAGTTAAGCTATCCAGGTAGAAGTTCCGATGCAAATACAGAAATAGTCTGTGCAGTTTCCCCTCCGTCTCCCCTCTCAATCTGTCTGTGATTCATGAAGATGATACTAATTCTCCTGTTGAAAGACCCCATTCTACCTAAAGCAGAACACCACCAAAATTTCCTCAACAAGTTGTCTTTTTTTTTTCTCTATTGTTTTCTTCACGTATGTTCCAGTTTTCAAGTTATCCATCATAGAGTCTTGCTGAATTGCCTGAGGGAACCATCTTCTGCTAAATCAGGGTGGGGGAGGCAAGAAAGTTCACCTACTCAACCTTTAATACAGTTTCAGGAACTGCCAACTCCAAGCATCTTGTTTAACTAGGATGGATTTAAATGGGTGATAATATCCAGTTACTAGCTCTGAGACAATTTGGCAGTCTGAAGTACCATGAGGACTCAGCTACAGCAAGCAAGGCTGTTCTCCACAGAAATGAATATGCGCTGGTATGCTGCCAAGGTTATTCTAGGGCTGCAGATGGCATCTACAGTTCCCATTCTATAAGCCTAAGTTTAATGCGCTTGGTGCAGACAGTGTAGCTGATGCAATTTTTTACTGGCATGAGATAATCAAATTTAAATTTTGTTTTCCCCAAATATTTCAGAACACACTGATATCCTATGTGTTGTTGCTGCAACATGTCCTGACAGCAGTGTACGGACTTCTTCCCCTTAACATCAGCCTCTTCTGCATATTCAATTACCTTAATAAAAGCCAGTAATTTCTGCAAGAGTGGGTAAAGACAGGGCATATTTTGCAGGTACATAATGGTGTGAGGTTCCACAGGGCATGAGGACTGCCACGTTTTTTTAAAGGGGCCCTTACGGTTTGTCTCTCACATGGCATGGTATGTTTGTAGAAGTGAAGGAAAGTGCTATAACACATGGAGAGGCAGTAAGACACTATAGCAGGGTCATGGATAGTCAAAAATGAGGACACTCCGAGCTGGAGGCTCTGCAAATCGCATGCACAGGGATGTAAACAGCTCAAATTGCCACTGCGTTAGTTGATGTATCCTTGCCTCTGAAAAAATAGCACTGTCGCAAAAATTAGCCACACGGCTGTAACTGTTTTGTGACACTGGATGAGGTGGCAGAACTCAGATGAAAAATATGAAGCTTTGCTAATACCTAACAACTAAGGGTCTCTCCAGAGTTACTTCCAATGAATATAAAAGGTTTGTCCAAACAGCGTGGATCTGTTAAGCTATGGAAAATAGTAAGGTGGGAAGAAGTGCTCTGTGCAGCAGCGTGTATCTCTTGCTGTGACATGAACTATTTTATGTGGTTGATTCCAGCTCATGGCTATATTTGCAGTCCTAATGTGTTTAGACTTTTATATTTTAAGCAAATTTTGTACTTCCTGGATGTGTTGGTACTCACACTTCAGAACTGGTCTAGAATATTGTGTTTTATCACTGTATTTTACTAAGTACAGATTGAAACCTAAGTTGCAGGGTTTTAGAGAAACGCTTTATTTGACACAACAGCAACTGTATAGCTTTTAATGTATAACTGATATGGAATGCTGGTCTTCTCTGGTTGTATAAAAGAATTGCTTTTTTTATCAGGATAGTGGTTTTAAAAAGCTACTGAGTCTGACTTAGAATTAGTGTGGTCAAAATATGGTGCTTGTAGAGAATTTATTTGGAATTATTTGTAAAAGAACAAGATACTGGCAGCAGGTACATACCTAAATCAGCTAAAGATCCGTGAAATGTATGAAAACTGAATGGGGAATGTCTGAGTCCCTAGTCTTGATTTCCAAAAAGGTGAGAAACGCACAAACCTGATAAGAAAATTAAAACATAAGCCAGGAACCCACCAATTAAATTGTTAGGCTTTAGTTTTTCTCTTCTAGATGCTACTGTTGCTTCACTGTCCTCCAGTGAATTACTTTGTATGAGAGTGAGAGCAGAGACGGGACCCAAGAGTCTCAGTATAGACTCCTGAAGGTCAAACGAATATTTTTTAGCTGGTATTGTGTCTACAAATACAGGCAGTTGCAAGTCTGAATTGCCTGGCTGGGAACCAGCTCCAGCCCAGAAAACTGCAGATAAGATGGTGGCATGGACACAATAGTACATTCTGCTCAGAGGCTACTCATCTAGGTGCCGTGGGCTGTGTGAGCCAGCTGGCTCTTTCTGTTTCACTTGGAGCGTGGGGCTGTCAGCAGCCATCTGTGGATATCTCCTGGAGGTAAGGTGGTGCGTGGAATCAGGAGTGGGTGCCTGTGGCCACCGGGAGTGGGTGCAAGTTAGGTTACAGAGACTGTCCTCAGGCTGTATCCAACTTAGTGTGTAAATTGGTAGAGGAGCTCTGAATTAAGTTGCCAGAAGTTCCCAGATCGATAGATGGATTCTTTTTGGCTTCATTTATCTTTGGATCAGGCTCTCAAGGAAGAAATAGATGACTGAAGTCCTTAACCTGAATTCTTATAGGCAAACGTGGAGAGGCAGTCTTTCTTGCAGAGTGGATTGGAAAACCTCTGCTGGCCTTTCGAAGTTCTGTTCTTAAATGCTCACGCAAGGCCTGGGTGGCTACAAACTTAGAGGGCAGTGTTGATTGTTTGGAGCTGTTTCAAGCAGGGTGTGCTTAATAGCACTGTCATCTTGATATTAAAAAAAAGCCATCAAAGTAAAAGGCAAGTAGGGTGATGGGAAGCCAAATGTTTGCAAAACAGGCTGGTTCTTTGAATTCCCCAGTCCATTACATAACAAAAATGCATGAACTGTGTGATTAAGAATACTAAGTAGTAAGTACAGAAATCAATTCTGTTTAGTGAGGATTCAAATCCCCTTAGGCTGTAAAATGTTTTTTAAAGTCTAAGGAGGTGTGGGGGGGGCAACATCTCTTCTATAAATGCATAGAATTACTAAGCACAGGGGATTTATTTAACCAGGAAACTTACATTATTGAGATTAGACATCTCGTTTTCAAGGTGCTCCTGGAAGATAATGACTCCCATACCCATAATTCACTGTAGACATCAGTTTTGTCTGATAATACATAAATTGACCTGACGATAGAAGTTAGCAGTTTTCACTCTAAATTGCAGTATAGTGCTAGATAGCAATAAGGAATGTGTGGGCCAGATTCATTGAGTTTCAGTAAAATTATAGAGCAGAGGATTTGGCCTTCCCATTTAGGAAATACACATTTCCTCTCTAGCACAGAGATGCAGGTTTTCCTTTGATTAAAATATAACTGCTCTGAAAAAAATGTAAATCTGGGACAAAGGAAAGAACAATGTGATTATTTATCCTAGCAAGAATGGTATCTTCAAGGCATGGCTGAATGCTACAAAGAATTGTATGGGAAACACCATGTGCTCTTATGATGTTGTGATTAAATATGATCAGTTAGCAGAAAAAGGTGCATGAAATTCTGATTGCACTGAATTTGATGGGAATTTTGCCAGTGACTTCAATAGGCACAGACTTTCCCTGGGATTCTGGAAATTGTGAAAACATTTTACTTGCCTATTTGATTTTGAGTTATAGAATATTGGCTCTTCGTGTCTTTATTTGCTTGATTTTCTGGGCTGAAGTAAATGTTATGGCTATTTATGCTGAGTGATCTTAAAATAATCTTTAACTGAGCTAACCTCTGTTGCAAATCCTTGTTGCAAAGGTGTAAAAGCTGCGGCGTTGAATTGATCATTGCATCTGTAAAATTGTCTTTTCAAAGGAGGAGGGGAATAATGCAATTTGGCAAGGGTGAGGGGGGTTGTGAAGCTTTTTCCTTACCAATTTCTAATTAGCTACTGAATGTAAAAGGAGGAAATGAAGAAGCTGTCTCTAAATTGAAGGAGATTCTAACAGAAAAAAAAATCAATAACGTTTAAAGAATCAGATTTTTAGTTAGTACTTCATGGTCCTTTCCAAACTATTAAGTAGATGCAATTTAGAGCCAGTGATTGGAACATTTGATTCAGGAATATCAAATGTTAGCAGCTCTGTCTTAAAGACACTATTGTGTTTGTGGTCTGAAATGGAGCTTTCTACCATTTGAAGTATCTTCAAGGGGTGTTCATGATAGAAAATGCTAAACTTGTTTTATAATAGCAGTTTCCTAGGTTCAAATAGTGGCTTCTCATAGAGGACTTGGTCATGGGCTGTGGGTCAACAAGGAAAATGTTCTGCATGGAATTGCTTTGTCAAGGGTTTATGAAAGGAAGATCCTGCTTGACTAACCTGATCTCCTTCTAGGACAGGGTGACTCAGTGGATGAGGGAAAGGCTGTGGAAGTTGTCTACCTGGACTTTAGTAAAGCCTTTGACACCATTTCCTACAGCATTCTCCTAGAGAAACTGGCCACTCATGGCTTGGACGGGTGTATTCTTCATTGCGTAAAAAACTGGCTGGGTGGCTGGGTCCAAAGAGTTGTGGTGAATAGAGTTAAATCCAGCTGGCAGCTGGTCACAACTGGTGTTCCCCAGGGCTCAGTACTGGGACCTGTTCTCTTTAATATCTTTATCGATGATCTGGACGACGGAATTGAGTGCACCCTCAGTAAGTTTGCAGACGACGCCAAGTTGGTCAGGAGTGTTGGTCTGCTTGAGGGCAGGATGGCTCTACAGAGGGATCTGGTCAGTTTGGATCAATGGGCCGAGGCCAATGGTATGAGGTTCAACAAGGCCAAGTGCTGGGTCCTGCACTTGGGTCACAACAACCCCATGCAACGCTACAAGCTTGGGGAAGAGTGGCTGAAGAGCTGCCTGGCAGAAAAGGACCTGGGGGTTGACAGCCGGTTGACAGCCATCTGAGTATGAGCCAGCAGTGGCCCAGGTGGTCAAGAAGACCTATAGCATCCTGGCCTGTATCAGAACTAGTGTGGCCAGTAGGACTAGGGAAGTGATCGTCCCCCTGTACTCAGCACTGGTCAGGCCGCACCTCAAATATTGTGTTGAGTTTTGGGCCCCTCACTACAAGAAAGACATTGAGGTGCTGGAGCGTGTCCAGAGGAGAGCAATGAAGCTGGTGAGGGATCTAGAGCACAGGTCTTATGAGGAGCAGCTGATGGAACAGGGGTTGTTTAGTCTATAGAAAAGGAGGCTGAGGGGAGACCTTATTGCTCTCTACAACTACCTGGAAGGAGGCTGTCGCGAGGTGGGGGTTGGCCTCTTCTCCCAAATAACAAGTGATAGGACAAGAGGAAATGGCCTCAAGTTGTGCCAGGGGAGGTTTAAATTGGATATTAGGAAAAAAATATCTCCACCAAAAGGGTTATTAAGCATTAGAACAGGCTGTTCAGGGAAGTGGTTGAGTCACTATACCTGGAGGTATTTAAAAGACATGTAGATGTAGTGCTGAGGGACATGGTTTAGTCGTAACTTGGCAGTGCTAGGTTAATGGTTGGACTTGATGATCTTAAAGGTCTCTTCCAACCATAATGATTCTATGATTCTATGATTCATCTACTCATTTTAAGTGAACAGAAGGAGGTGAAATGAGGCAGGGGTTTTATCCAGTGTGCCACCTACATGGTTGCCTTCATATGTTAGAGAATACATGGTGTATTGAATTGACACTTGCTGAAAGTAGACACGCAGTCTCTTTCCAAAGAAATGGGAGAGCCAAGAGGAAGCCTCTGACTTGATTTCTGAATCTCCCAATTTCCACCAGGACAGCCTGTGAAGCATAGTAGCAATGATGTATGTTTACCTTGAGTTCATGATAAAGTAGTAATTCAGTCTTTTATGTGGAGTGAATAGAGAATTGTGACCACTTAGCGTATGTTTAGTTATATATTTAACACTCATACTGTATCAGACAGTAGCATTGTTGCTCTTAGTTTTAAATCTGTATGAAGATACTCAGATGACAAATAGATGATGATCAGCATAGAAATAGATGCATATTTTCATTAAGAATACCTATGCTGTGGGAGGCAAAAAGGAAGGGAGAAGAAAAGAGGGGTAAATATTAGTTCCAGATTTACCAAAATGTGTCCATGTTATTAAGTACTAATACGTTATTTTTCCTTTTTCCAGCAAACCAAAGAAACCTGTGAGTTGCACAGCTCTGATGGTGAGTTCTTCCAGTGACAGATGAAGCTGCACGAGTAGAATGGCTAGCACAGGACTGGGAGCTTGGAGCCAAGGCAGAATAGTGAGTACCTGAATCATGGCTTGACGTTAACTGCTTGTATGCCAGGCTAGATTATGGGTTGCCACTTACTGTAAATACACAACTGAAATCCAGCCTCCTGAAAAGGCTAAGGATGCCCAGAGATCTCAGTTATGAAGTCTTTTCATTGTGCAGGAGTAGAAACCTCAATATATGAAAGTCTCAATTTGTGGGCATTTTTTCTTTTTTAATGCGTTTGAACTACTTGCAAGGATGTAGAAAACATGTAGCAGTGAAAAAAGAGAATTAAAAGCTAACAGTAATGCAAGATTAGAGCTAGGAAGTGAAGGTTCAAGTGTTTCCTGTTTGGTAAAACTGATTTCTGTACTCTCATTATACTGTAGGTTTGCTGTTCTGGTATGCTGCTGCTGCTGCTGCTGCTGCAAATTGCTCTATTTATACCAGAAAAAATGTGCATAAATGTCACAACACTGATGTTACCTTCAAATTTGTTCTGCTTAGTTACTGTTTTTTTAATTATTTTCGAAGCTCAAATTCTTTACATAGACAGCTGTAATATCAAGCGACATTAAGAAACCCTTGCTGAGTATTTTATTTATATTATTCATCCTGATCAACCAGTCACAAGCTGTTGCATCTTATTTTAATTATTATAGTAGGTGTTTCCTCACAGTTGGTAATTTCTCTATTAGTCTAGGACTGGAACCTGATGGGTTTAAGCCCACCAAAAAACTTGACCCTTACAGATGGCTATATTAGTGAATTAGTAGAGGTCTAAAATGTTACCTTGTCATAAAAGGAGTCTTTACACTGTAAGTACTCAAAAATGTAATAAAAATTTTTCAATCTTTAGTCTTAGGGTCCTCGTGGCTTGCATCTAGATATCTGCAGCAAGGCTTCCCATTTGAAGTCTTCACTGAAGACTATTTTTTGTAAAGCTATTAGCCCAGTAGAATAGAAATCATAGTGGGTTAAATTTCTCTGTTTCTCAAGCGGGACATTTGAACTGAATATTTTAAACCTGACTTGAATAACTTTCACCCAATACTGTCACTATAATGCGTTCAGTATAGATACATGCCGAGAGCTGATACAGCCGGAAACAAAAGGATGAATGCACCAGGATATGAAATGAGAGCAATTGAATGTTGGAGTTCTTTCTTTCGGAGAATGAAGGAGTCAGACAAGCCATCTGGGGCATGCACTCAGGAGGCATGTCCACAGAATCTAAAATGGTATGGCTCCCAGTTTCAGTCTCCAGCTCTGTATTTGGGAAAAGCCTGCCTCTTGTTTTCACATTTTACTTCAATGGAATAGTGCTTAGCTCATGAGATTTCAAGCCTGATGTGATAAATTGCACCTGTCCAAATGGTGAAGCAAGAACAACAGAAACAAGAGTTGGCCCAATGCCCTAGAAAGTTTCCAGATGAGCATTTAGCTCACTTTACAAAATGTTGTCTTGTACAGCTCTGCATTTTTGCCTTCCTACATCGTTGCTTGCCGTATATGTGTATGTCTGTAAGTGTAGATACAGACTGCTTTTTGTCTTTTAATTTTTTTCCTTAAATTATTCTCTGTTGTACATGTCTGCTAATAGAAGCAAAATGAAAACTGGAAAGCTTAGTGTAAGATCTGTGCTTTCTTAGCTACTCTTACCATGAGGATCTGTGGTATTCTCATGGTTTCTGTTGGGATAGAGTTAACTTTCTTACTAGCAGCTGGTATAGTGCTATGCTTTGGATTTGGGATGAAAGCAATGTTGATAGGGAACTGATGTTTTTGGTTGTTGCTAAGCAGCCAAGGCTTTTTCTTGTCCTCATACTGCCCCACCAGTGAGTAGGCTGGGAGTGAAGAATTTGAGAGGAGACACAGCTGGGACAGCTGACCCCAACTGACCAAAGGAATATTCCATGCCATATGACATCATGCTCAGAATGTAAAGGTGAGGGAAGAAGAAGGAAGGGAGGAACGGGTTAAACCATGACACGTATAAAATTAAGAAACTTCCTCATAAAGTTTTCTGAGAAAATATGCATGGCAAAACCCCCTCAAAAAGCACAATCCAAAATCAAGAGATTAAATCAGTCTGAATGAAAAATACATCCCCCTTGAGTTACTTAAGTGTCAGTTCTTTATTATATCTTGTCATTTTACTAGCTCCTCAGTCTTTCTGGAGTTTTCCAGATAGCTATTACTGTAAATAGGCATTAAAAAAGAAAGAAAAAAAAAGTAATTCTCCATAGCTGGGACAGGGTGCTTCTGATCATTACTTTCATAGTACTTTGCATGTCAGGTTTGTGCTGTTATTTCAGTTTTTCCAGCTGGAGAACCTGAGGCACAAGAAGGATAAGAACTTGCCCCCTCACAAGAAAACTAGCAAGTGAGCCACAAAGCAAATGCAAGGCCATCTGTGGCAAGCTAGACCTCTCGGATGCCTGTTTTTGTATAATCACATTAGGAAAGTGTCACTAGGTGGTAAATGACAAAATCTGTTAGTGTTCCTCAAGTTTGTAGGAGGAGTAAATGAGAAGCCTCTTGCTAATTGGCTTCTTATCTATAACAGTTTTCATGAAGCTCTTCATAGCCAACCCTACTTTTCTAATATGTGGAACCAACATGAAATGATAACTGAAAAGGAGGCCTGGGAAAAGACTTTTATATACTACACAGTAAATAGGAAAACTGCAAACTAAAGATCTTTTCCTTTTAAAATCTTGAATCTTACCGCTGCTCTGGTGTTTGTCAGCGTGCCTTTGTGTGAGCCTCGTTTGGGTTTTGTTCAGGGTAGAAACTAACTTATGTTAAAATATACCTTGCCACAATATGGGGGTTTCAAATTCACTGGGGTGCAGAATCAAACTGCAAAATGAATATAATAAACTGTAGTCAGAAGAATGAGCAATGAAAGAAATGCTTGACATGTACAAATATGAGGCTCTGGGCCCAAAGAAAGGAAAACAAGATCTTGGTCACAAAATGACACTACCTCTCCATTTGTGGTGAATTTCAGCCTATCTCTTTAGTACCAACTGCTGCTTCTTTGTGTAATCAAATATCATAGCATTCACATAAGAGCTATGGGAAATTAATTGTAGGTTGGGAGGCAACATTATTCCAAAGCCAGTCTAATTTCAGGTATTTCATACCCTGAAACAATTCGAAACTCACAGTCCTTTCATCATTATTTCTTCCTCAGACTGTAGTTCTGCTCCACTACGGATGATGGTATTTTGCTGATTTATACCAGTTAGTGACATAGGTTACTGTTTTTGTTTACAATTGCTTATCCGTCGTCTGCCTGCCCATATAGACTATAATACCTTTCATTATAACCAGTGGATCAGCTTTGAATACTCCCAATTTTAATTTCCAGATTTGCCATGTTTTCTTATAGCAAAATTGGTTCAGTCCTAATCTGCATCATCAAGCAGTCAACATGTCAGACACTGGTTTGGTAATTATTCTTTAGTATACAGGCCCAGAGTGTGAAGGTTTTGGGTTTTTTTGGGTTTTGTTGTTGTTGCTGTTGTTGTTGTTGTTTTTAAATAATTTGATCGTGGCACACAGATTTTTTTTTTTTCCCCAAGGTCCCTAAGTAAGATGCTTCCATTCAAAATGTAGTCAACAATAACTCCTGAATTTTTTAAATTAATTAATCTGTATAGAAAATCAGTGTTTTCCAAGAATTTCTGTGTGTCTTTTGGTAATCCGAGCACGCTGAGAAGATTTGCCTTGGAGTTAGCTGTATGTTCCAGTGGTCTTAGGCAGAAAGAGTTTTATTTCTATTAGATGATAAACTAAATGGAAACAACAGCCTGCAAGAGAGCATTTCCCGAGTCCATCATAATCATTCAGACCATGTTTTTGTTTTGTTGGTAAACATTGTTCTTTAATTCAGAAAACAGTTTGTACTGGCCTGGGGAAGCCTGTCTCATTTGATAATGGGCTCTGAATCCAGTGGATTATTGCGGGGATTTTATCTTGCAGTAATCTCCAGGGAGAAATGTACAAACAGCTGGGAGAGCAACGAGGAGCTGCACTGTGCGGCAGGAGTCTGTGGAGCAGAATTTTGGGGTGCTGGAGTGGATCTCAATACCAACATGAATCTTTTCTGTTTTTCTCTGGTAAGTGTACACACACATGTTTTTATTTAGCGGGTTTCTGAGTTGATAAACTGAACTGGTGGGTGTGTTTGGAGGGAAAAAAATCGAGGTGTTATATCACAAACTGTGCAAGGGTTGTGTAATGACAGTGAGTTTCTCTAGCAGAGATTAAAGTTTATGTATGAGAAATTATACATAGCAAAATATGATTCAGTAAAAATAAGATGAAACAAAAGCATATAATAATGTATTGTGCACTATCTGTGACTATTTAAAAAAAATGCAGATTTAAACCTGAGGCATTTGACCCCAACACAATAAAACGTCCCATATGTATGTTAAAATTACTAAATATATGTATGCTATAATTTGCTTTATGTTACTTTTTTTAGATAGTAGTATCTTTTTTCCTTTTTCAGTAGTTTGGGGGAACTGCTAGAACTTTTAAAGCATTAGTTTTCTATTAGCCAAGCATGAATTCATAGTCATCAGGGCTAATCCAGTCATATGGCAATATTTACTCACAGACCGAGGAGTTGATGTAAGACCCTCTTTTATTTTTCCACTTTCTCTTCCC
>VYZM01011565.1:0-33981 GCA_013398915.1 Dromas ardeola | reverse complement strand
CCCGACAGCTAAAGCATGGATATATAAACCAGCAAGTACTTAAAGAAAATAAAAGCACAGTACAAGCTAAGGGGGCTGGTTGGCATATCCAGTCCAAGCAAGGCAAAACGCTACTGCACATAGGGGCATCTGTGTGTGGGACAGGGACCAACAGCCCCATGGAAAGACCTGAGCTAGCCCTGGAGGAGCTCAGGTGCCACGAGCCATCTTGCCTTGCCGTCTTCATTGCAGCCCAGGCAGATTTCCTCAACCGAGGCTCAGACATATGTAGAAGAACTGCAATTAAGCAAGCCATGTATAGGAAAGTGTTCCCAGAACTTGCTTTAGCCACTTCCACAACCTATTGGTTTCAGAAATGAGTGCAGAGTAGCTGTGCTGCTCCTCCACTGCTGGGCTTTGGTTCAAGGCAGGGATTTATTCTGGCTACGCTATAGCTCGGGGTGCCTGCATAAGCCTGTTTTTCCTTTGCTTTGTGTGCAGGAATGAGGGTCTGGGCCCAAGGCTGCTCTCTGACTAGGCTCATTCCCAGAATAACTCCTCTCCCAGCCTCCTCTGCCCCCCCACGAAAAAAAAAAATTCTTAATCAAATATATAAACACTGGCAGCTTTCAGGTTTGTGTTTCTTTCTGAGCCTAATTTAAATGAACAGCAGACATTTTATAGGCTTTTCCAAGTGAACCTACAGGGGCTTATTTGCTCGAGTCTGACTTTCTGACAGCTCTCTACAAGCCTAATCAAAACCAGACTTAACTCTCATATGAAGGAGAATAATATATATTCACGCAGCTACAAAGAACCAGGCTAAATGTAGTAAGTCATAAACCATTACTATGGCAGCAATCACTCAATCATGAGCAGTTACTGCGCTTGGATTTTGGAACAAGGGGTGCATTTGTTTTGTTCCCATTGTACGAGGAAAGTCGCAGTGGCGAGGCGCCGAGTAAACATGCCTTGCGTCTAGAAAATGCCCCACATGTGTAACTTGGAGCTTGTAACTACGAGATAGAGGATGCTTCTTTGCTCCTCTACCCGCAGGTGGGAACACTGAGGTGATGTCTCTTGAGGTGAGGTGCACCACAGGGGAAGCTGCTGGGAGGGAAGGTTGGGCAGGACAAACTCCAGGACCAGGCTGGATTTAAGGGAGATTTGTCTTTATCGTCTTTGCAGTTTGTCATTCTTCAATACATAGATCATATTTCTGGAATGTTCCCAAGACTTCCTTTATTTAGACAAATTCTGGGTGGCATAGTTAGGGTAGGGAATACTGCGGAGATATTAAATACTTAAAATGTCTTGATGGAGACTTAAGCACTGACCTCTAAAAGAAGACTTTTTTCTATTTCTAATTATCCCACAGTGTTCCCATCACATAATATCACCTCTCTCTCTACAAGGATGTGTTCATGTTCAGTTCCTGACATCTGGAAGAAATTTCTCTGTATCTAGCATACGCATTTTCAAGTGAAATGTGAAAAGAGGTGCTGAACTGATAAAGCAGGGACGTACCTTTGGGCTGGACCAGATGGCGAGGTGCTGCAAAGGAGAAGGCATTCTGCCCAAAACAAGGAGGAAGACAAAGAAAATCTGCAGGACTGGGCCAAGCTGGAGGAATGGTAAAATCCTGCGCCCATCTGGGAGGCATCGGGCTGTTTAGCCTTCCTTCACCTTCCAACAAAGACTAAGCTTGTCTGAAGATGGACAGACTTCAAGCAGCTTTGGATTGTGAGTTTTTCTGGCTAAATTAGCTTTCAGTGTTTCCAATTTGTCTGTTAAACTGTTGTGTGACTGAAAGTCTTGCCTGTTAGAAGACAGCCAGCACTGCCCATGGCTTGTGTAGTATGGCTCACCTGGTTTCCTTAAACTTTTTGCCTTTCAATAAAGGTCAGCTGTTCCATGCCGAAGCCACAGTTCAGCACTTGCTGTATTGCCTTAGTGATTTTAGGGTTGGTGATGATCGCTTTTGCTGAAAACCCCCATGTTATTTGCAACTACCTATTGCAATTTTTCTAGAGGAGAGATTTCAGCTCTTGGGTTGAGATTCCTTCAAACATTGTACTTGCCCAAAGGGTGACTATTGACAGCCTTTCTGCTGTCTCCCAGGGATTTGGAAGGAAATGTCTGATCCTAGAGAAAAGTTGCCTTGTCTGACTCCTTCAAAACGAGCTCCTGTTCACTACCATCGTGCAGAACACATCCGATTGCACTGTTGGGATTTGGTGGTATTTGATGTCCATGGATGCAGGAGAAGGTCTCACACAGAGAACAGTAACAGGACCAAAACATGGAGTTGCAGTCACGTTCTACCACCATGGGATGTTTTGGGTGGATGTACAGCTGATAACGATTTCATTTTGGTTTGTTTGTTTTTCAAGTGACTTGGACTGAGTGGAAGGTGAAGAACAACTTCATCTGTGCAGATTAGACTAGGAAATTTTTTTTCCTGGACACTCTTTTAGAGTGTTCAGGTCTGCAGTTTTGATTCAGGGTCTGTTTAACTGAGAAATTTTGGGGGGTGTTATTTTTTCGTTTGTGCCTCTTACTTTGTACAAAGCCAGCACGCAGACAAATGTCATTAACTGCACGGGCCAGGTATTTTGTCTGAAGTAATTATTTTTTACTGCTCTCTGCAGAGCATTATCACTGATTTTTTTTTATTATTTTTTTTCAGTATGCTGTAACCATTTGATATGCTTTCCAGGTTTGGTGTCTCTCAGCGCAATGCATTACAGTATTACTTGCTTTTAGAAGGGTGGACGACTATAGATAAAACATTATCTTTCTTTAAAAGTATGGAAGTGTCTTTTATTCTTGTTTTTATGAGTAATATCCAGTTTTGGCTTAAGAACACCCACGCAGTATAAATCAAATGCTTTTAGATACTTAGACTTTTAATCATTTTTCTAAAATGTGCATGTGTTGACATTTTCTGAAACCACCTTTAAAGTTTTTTTGGATGGACCATTTATACTGCATCATTTTTTAGGCTTTCATTTTAATCTTTCAGCCTGTCCAGTTTTATAGGTGTCATGGTGACTCTCGGAAACAGGAATTTCTGTTTGGTTTTGTTGCTGTTATAAACAGACAAAGTGATAGTAATAGCTGACTGAAAAATATCAGACTTTGGTAGGGTTTTTTTTTACCTCTCTGTGAAGAAGATGAAATCATTGGAACCTTCTGGATGGCTTTTTAGCCATCCGCTTTTTAGCAAGACCGCTTTTCAATCTGGACAGGAAAAAAGAGAGGCAATCATGTTACTCTTTTATTGTATAAACTTTTAGGAGTTTTAATCATGGTTGTTGCACTGAATTGGAATAAAATGCAAACTTATTAAAATTGTAGTGCCCAATTATGCACAAACTGGCTCAACGTTTGCAGGGTCTCACCAGGGACTGATTTGCAGCCTGGCTTCTGGTGCCTTCTTGCCGCCCAAGAGGCCAGGGCAGTACAGAGAGCAGAAGACATTTGTACAGCTGTACACTGAACTTTGTATCATGCAGGCTCATGGAGTGGAAAAATCCTTGCTTAACAAAAGGAAAGCCATTTTCCGTGGATGTTGAAAGAGTGGCACTCAATATATCAAGGGTTTCATTTGCAAAAAGTTGGCTGGGTAGGATATCCATAAAAATGAGTGTACAGGAGAATATTCCACTTGCATGTGCACCTGGCTACACAGAGGACCCCACTGATTTTTGCCCATCCTTTCTCTGAAAGGAAAGAAAAAGGCTCATACTAGATCTTTTCATACAGAAAATCATCAAACCAATCTTTAAATAAAAAAAGAAAGATAAATAATTTTGCCTCTGCACTTGTATTAGTGATGAATATTCAAATTCTGTGTACACTTGAGGAAGTGACTCTTTTGGAAATCGAATGCCTTGGCTAATGGTGACATAGCGGAATGTACAGTAATAATATTAAATCAGATTACATTGAAAAAATCAAATCTGCATCATTTGGAGACAGCAGGTTCATTAGTAAAGGAGGGAGGCATAATAATTCACAAGATCAAGTTGATAAAATGAGCAACCTCATGGACTGGATTTAGCCATTCCCCTACCCGGTTACTTCTCACGGGAAACTCTGATCCTGCAGAAGAGAGTGCAGCCGCATGGATGAAGTGTGAGAGAGTTTGCCCCTTGCCAGCAATAGCAATCATTTCTTTGTCTCATTTGAAAGCAATTTTGAGATCCTATCCAGGTAGGTTGTTTTTCTTTTTGTGCAAATAAGTCTTCGCCTTTCCCATTGTACCAAACTGGAGTCAGAATATCAAAATCCAAACCCCTTTTTCTTGCAGATGATGCTGGCAGTCTTTATCAATGCCTCTGATTATTTGTAGTGAGGTAAATACTGCCTGGGTGCTATGTGTCATAGCAAATCACAGCCTGGTCATGACCTAATAGGTGAATTGTCTAAATGCACCTTTCATAAACGGTTGGTTAGTGAACAGTAACAGTAAGAAGGTTTTCTTCTGGACACAGAACATCAAGGTATGTGTTTTTCAGACTTTTTATCTAAACGTATCCCAGATGTACTCCTTGCTACTTGGTAGTCACTGCATTCCTCAGATAACTCTTCGATAATGATAATATTATCAAAATTCTAGGTACTGTTGGTGCACAGCAGCTTTCAAGTATACAACAATTTCCTGCTTGAAAAGAAGGAGATTCAGGTATGTTTTTTCTTTATTGTCTTACCAGGGGGATTGTCTTACACGTCTTTAAAAGGAGGAAAACAGAAGGTGATACATGCACAGACTGTATTTTTGCTACCTCTCTCTGATTGCCAGCAGATCACAGCAAGATGTAGGTTTCACTACTGCTATGTTATTTTTTTAAACCTGGATAATATACTAAAGTTTTCTTTTTCTTTCTTTTTTTTTTTTTTTTTAAGTAAGGTATATGTAGGGGAAAATTGATGTTTTTTGCTGAGTTATTTCTTTCCAAGCTTTTTCAGCTGCAGGATATAGTGAAAGCCAAACTCTTTGGAACTTATTAGGACTGTCAGTATAATTAAGGGGAATTGCACGGTGATAAAGTTATGAATCTATGCCATAGCGCCTGTGTGTAATGGATGTGTGTAGACATATATATATATATATATATGTTTATTATGCCATGGTGCTGTGGCGTAGCTCCATATTTTTCTTCAAATGCAGCTCTTGAGTGCCATATATGTGTGTACATACACATACACACAGGAGAGAGAGAAAAAGAAATATATCCTCCCTGTATGTTGTCTAATTCTTTGAAGGCAGCATCTGCTTATAATGATAATGGCCATCGACAGGCAGATGTTCCAAAGCTGGGTCTAACTATAGCATAAATTGAGATTTTGACAATTCCTTTATGTTTGGATATGGCACTTTCAAAACACCGTGTATTTTGAATTTAGGAAAGACAGAAATGTAACTTCTTTAATTGTATCTCAGAATTTAGGCCCAATAGTGGGTTTCTTAAATTATGAATTCCTTTGGCAGGAGCCATGTTTTATGGTGCAGCCACAATTCCCAGTGGAAATGAAAAGTTGTGATTTGGGTCATTTGTTCAGAGCTGCGGTTGTGCAGGCTCTCTCTGCGTTGGCTGGTATGTGCAATGCACCAACGTCCTTACAGTAGTTCCCATCAGGATTTTTAAGGAGGTTTTTGTTTACCAGAAGTTCTTAGGATGAAGACATGGCTTTAACTCAAAACATGTAACGACACTCGCAGCCAATTCAGCTTTTATGAAAATAATTTTGAAGGTGTACCCCCTTACAGCAAAATGAGTCAGGAAATGTGTGTTTGAGTCGGAAAGTCCAGCCTATGTTGTTTTGCCTGTAGCCACAGGAGGGGAGAGAGGGGGACAAGGCCAAACGTAGAGGGGCTGCAGGAGGATGTTGCCTGCGTTACATCATCTCCCCTTTCCCAGTGGGAATTTTCCTGTGGGGACGGTACATGCAGCAGGTTTCAGGCTGTGTAAGGGGACAGGCCCCCGGCCATGGCTGTTCGCCACCGAGATGGTCTCTGAGCCTTGCCCAGCATCAGCCAGCGAAGTCCTGGCTCCCCGTCTTCCTTGCCTTGCCTGCCATGTGCTTTGAGGGGAAATTCCAGCACACAGCTTGCCTGATGCTGGGGTGCCACGAGGGATGGGCACATGGACGGGCAGAGGATGGCAAAGGGACAAGTGCGTCCAGTGCTCTCAGGAGCCCATGCCTCAGCACAGGGGCTCTCTGGGCTACTCCACAGAGCTGAGATTAACTCAGGGAAGTGCATTATCCTGCGTAATTCCCAACGGGCTTCGACGGGATGTTCATGGGGAGCAGCTCCTGCTGCCGGGACAGTCTGCTGGCCAAGGACGTGCTCTGGCCCAAGGGGACCATGCTTCGCATGAGATCTTGGGCTTCACTCTAAAATGAAGTAGGGTCAAAAGACTCTCCTCTTTTTAACTTGAAGTTTGGGGCACTCTCGAGTTTCAAGGTTTGACTCAGAAAGTAAACTCTGGCAAGACAGGCAGTTAAATTTTAAATCTGCTAGAGTTTTCCAGACTTACAAAGCTATATAGGACACTGTGGTTCTGTACTGCATAGCTACACAGTACACATGGTGGGATTCAGCTGGGTGAGCTCCAAGGCAACATTTTGTCTCTTATTGATAATTATTTGTCATAGACAGATGAAGGAAACACCCGCCCAACACACCCTGGTTGGCTTTTCAAGCTGGGAGATAATTTGTCCATAGTTAAACAGAAGATATTTATAGAGACATTAGCTGGTTGTACAAAATACTTCAGAAGTTTGTTTAGAAGTGATTGAAATCAGCTGTTACCGAACTGAAAAACCAACCACACAAGCTAAGTCTACAGCCCTTGGTCTGTCTGTTGTCTGTTAACGTAGTGCTTTCTTCTTCCAGCAACATTACCAATTCGGGGCAGTGCCTTTTATTGGTGGGTATTAATAATTCAAGGATTAAACTCATCACTGAAGAGGGGCAATTTCAGTGGGCTTTAACGCGAAACTGCTCCGGCTCTTATATTAAAATATATTAAAATATCGCCACGTTTGAAAAGTCGAGCACTCAAGTATCAGGAAAACCAGTGTAGCCCCCAGCTTGAGCTCCCTTTTCCAGCAGTTGTAAACTGAGCCAAAATAAGTGATATGGGAGGCAATGGAGGGCTCTTCCCTTGCAGAACCCTGCAGGTCAAAATCTGCTACTGCAGTAAGTTGCAATTAAGAAAATGATGGGGTCAGTGTGAACCAGGCTATTCTGCATCCATCCGGCCCCACTGTCTGCCCCATACAAGCACTGAACATTTCTGTTCTTACAGCCCTTCTTCTACCCCTCAGCAAGTTGTGGGCCCAAGCACAATGGCGTGTTTTGTACAAGCTGAACAAGTAGAGCAAAAAATGACATTAGGGTAATGAACTGGACCTGTCTGATGTGGAAAGGGGCTTTCCACACCATGCACTTCCCACTGAAGGCAGCTATGCTCCACTGGTGCCCTTCCTCTAGGCCATTTCTGGAGTATATTTTTAAACAGAAACATTGCTTTGACTCCTATAAGATGCTAAACCAGATGCCTGATTTCAGGGAATTAATCACTACACTGATAAGCATCAAGTTGGTGATATTTTATTTTTTTGTCTTTTTTTGTTCTTCTTTTTTTTTCCTTATATATAAGCAATTACCATTAGTTAATTATCCTACTTAACTAACCATTATTTAAATACCCTAGGATAACCCCTCTTACAACATCCTCATTTATGAAATACCAGTGATGCCTCCACAGCACACCCAGGCCTCTGCAGCCCTGTTTAATACCTGAGCAGCTCAGAGCTGTGCTCTTCCTTGGCGTATTCCCTGGTGGGAACACCATGGCTTTGACCTCTAATGGGGGTGTCCTATGGTTTGATGTCTCCCAGTGGTGACTGGATTCCTGGGGACATACCATGTTGATGAACAGCTTGCAAAATGCTTTCATAACAAAAAATGCCAAAGATACCTTTAAAATATTTCAATACAAGGCGCCTGAATATGGAGTAAAAGGAAAGCCTCCCCATATTTAATCTCAATGTCAGAAGTTTATTGCCGATGTTTACACAGATGCCATAGCGCTGGAGCCACAGCACATCTGGGGAGTAGGCGGCTAAATCTCCCTTTCAGTTTTTTACTGGAAACACAGTCAGAGGAGATTGCCTGACAGCATGAATAAATCAACATGTTGTCCACAGGAAACAAGGAGATAGCAGGAATGAAGCATAAATAATGTAATACTAACATGGAGAGATTATTTCATACTTTTTTTTCAGAGAACTATAGTGAATGGTTTGCTGGAAAACATCTTAGAGAGCTGCTCTAAGTGCACAGTTACAAATGATCTCTTCACCTTCATGCAAAAGGCTGGATTAGCAGGATTCCACATGGCCGCAGACAGAGAGGCAGGGGAAGATGCGGGAGACAGAAGACAACGTGGAAAGATCTTTTGATATGTTTTGTCCTATCTTTGGTTAGGGGAGGGAAAGAACAAAGACTTTTTGGTTTCAGCAACATGAAAAAAATGTTTTTGTCTTTTCCATAAAACTTTCCAGATTAGAAGAGTGGAGATGTATGCCATTTTTTATTAATCTGTTTTTCCCCATAAAAAAAAGTTCCCATGTCTTATCTTTGAAAAGAGCAGAGTTGCTAAAACTTGCTTGGTCAGAACATTTAAAAGCCTATTCCTTGCCAGTGTTTTTCTTCTCTGAGTAAAAGCTCGGTCCCCTCTCTACTTGCTTGCAGTTGAACATTGAAGGAGAGGTACCAGCCCAAGGGCAGTGTCACCAGGAAAGCTGGGTTGACACTGAAAACTCAGTTATTGTCAACAGAACGTGCGGCCTGATGTAGCCAGAAGTGCTGCTGAGAGGGTGTCTCAGCAGTCACAGTGGTGGCTGGGGACAGTTTTGCCTTGTGCTCCTACTAGTACCTACTTCACGGTGTGGTTACACTGACAACAACCTTCATGTTTGCAAAACATCTTCTGAGAGCGCTGACTTGCCAGGTGCATCAGGAAGACTCCCCAAAACCCAGGAAGATGGTGACTGGAAGGCACAAGCTCCCCTTGTTTCCTAGGAAGCTCCAGCAGGTCCCAGGAAATCAAACCGTTCGCATGAACAGATCTTGATCCTTGCTGAGCTAGAAGAATTCCTGGTGTTAAGCACTTTGCAAACGCGTCGCAAGGCAGCAGCGCAGAGGTGCTAGTCGGAGAGATAAATCACCCAGAAATCCTACTGCAGGAAGTTACAACTCAGATTTGAATTCCAATTACTTCCCTTTGGATTATGGGCATATTGTTAGGCTTCCTAGGCAAAATAATGACAGTAAAAAGAAATCGTGAGTTTTCTGAATTACTGGAGTTGTACAAACCTATTACAATGCAAAGCATATGCACAGACAAGGGAGAATGCATGAAAGACCCTGGGACAGGTTCAGCATCAGTTCATGGGAACTGCTGCTGCTGTCAGAGTCTCTGTTTCCCAGTTTATGTGTTTGAGGCTATTTTCTGAAGTAGCCCATGCCTGCTAGAAAGCACCAGAGAAGCAATTGCCAGGAGCAATTTCTAGTTCTACAAATAGCATCAAGGGAAGGAAGGCCCATTTCTTCTGAAGCCCACTTCCTCCCTTGAGAAACCTAATGGTGCCTTTCCTCCTACAAAAGCACCTTCAGCTCTTACCAACGCCGCCTGGCTGCTCTCACTCATGCCAAAGCTTTTGTGTGACTCTAAAATCATAGTGCTCCATCTTTTCCAGACAGGTTGCAAATTGTCCCTTAGAACTCCTGAAGATGAAGAACCCTAGCAGGGAAAGAGTCTCTGTCCTGAACATAAGACTGCCCTGGAAGAATTGTACCAGGAGTAATTTGTGCTCAGATGTTTCTCATAGGTGGCATAATTATTTATCTGTGGGGTAGCCTAGGCTTTATTGTACCAGCCCGCTATTGTTTCATGGGTTTTTGTGTTCCTGTGTTATAATGCTGCCCCCAAACCATCTGTGGCATGTGTGTCCAATATTAGAAGTTTTGAGATACAAGAAAATTAAGATGGGACCGGTCATGAGGGATTTTTTAAATTCCAGAAAAGTTTCAGTGCATTCAGGTGACCAGAGAAATGCTCTCTCTTTTTCACTAGGTGTGTAGATTTTTTCCAGGATCCTGTAAAAGCCCCAAATGAATTTTCTGTCACAGCAGAACATTACAAAGCTCTGCACATCTGTAAAGCCTGAAATTTGGCCAGTCTTATTCTGCTTTTATTTGTGGAAATTCCCTCCTTGCTGATTATACTTCTCTGAATGTTGTTTATTTTTTCAGGCAAGCAACAAGTTAGAATTTAGATGCAACAAAGATTGTTAGAGAGGTCTGCCGGGCAGCAACTGTTAGCTATTCCAAAGTGATCTCTGTGTCCTATAAGTTGCTGCGACCACAGTCTTTTCTATTGACTCAGACCCTGTACTATAGGCTTTCCCCCATTTTCTGTGTCCACTTGTCATTACTTGCCTATAAAATCCAGCATGGAAAAACAAGTGGGTCCACTACAGCACCCAGGGTAACATCTGTGTGTGGTACTGAATGTGATTCCTTCACAGTTACTGCCTACTTCTCTGTGGCCAACCCTAGATGGTCTCTGATGTCTTTGTTCTTCACCAGGTGATGGCCAAAGGCCCCTGAAACAATTTTTAATGGCCTATAAGATAACTTTCCCCTTTGCAATTACTGAATTATGAGGCAGTTGTTTACTGAGCCTCTTCCTTCTGCACCAGTTTTTGCTGGACTGATTCTGTATCATTGATAATATCTGAGATAAGGACAATTCCTAAACAAAAAGTATCTTCAAATTATGTTGAAGGCATTCATGTAAGAACCACCCCATGCTATACTCAGCCAAACTGAATTTAAACTCTTGAGTGTATCTATCCTGTAATAGTCTTTCTTCTTTTTCCTTTAATGTTTTTCAGAGTTGACATCTTCAACATGGAAACTCCTTTCTGTTCATCTTCCCAGAAATTTATGTGAGCTGGATAACGAACAGAGAGAAATAAGCTTTTCAGCAAATGGTCTCCTTAAACTAGGAAACCTTAACTAAATAGGGAAACTAGATGTTTTCCCTATTTGAGCTGAGACAATCTGATCTCTGCTTTCTGGATCTCCATAGGTTACAAAAAAGCTGTGAAAATCCGGCCCTAGCAAAGTTCTCTGGTGCATCCAATTCATTACTCAAGTAATGACTTTTAACTGAGGTCTTTGAACTTTAATTTCTTTGTGGATCTAATGCCTCTTAGCTCCATCATCTCATCAGCAGCTCATCTCGTCAGTGGGTTTAGCATATGTGCAGAGAAGCCCAGCAGACAGGCAGGCTGGGGTTGAATTTGTGATGAAGACAGAAACAGGGAGACCAGACGAGGCATGAGCTCAGGGATAGAGCAAGGATGTGGTGAGCAGCCTGAAGGTCAGAGCGTTAGACAGTCCACAAGTTGCAGCTGGGTGGCAAGTAGGAGCCATAGTAAAGGCAAAACAAAGCCTCAGTCAGTGGGTCAGGCAAGTCTGATGCACAAAGGCGTTTGGGCTGAAGCACAAGGAGGGAAGGTCACAGCAAAGAGGCAGGGTCAGAGCAGACAGAAAGCGCTCCAGAAGATGCATTTGGTCATTGCTAGCTGTGAGCTGTTCTTTTGCAGAGGACTTCTCCTTGTATTGAAGGGAGGAATGGTGCCTGAGGAATCGGTCACTCCAACAAAACTCATGTTAACAACTTCCATATTGACATAAAAGCTCCTGGCCTCTTCCGTTTCTTGGAAAGTCTGTTCCTCAATAATTAGGTTTCTGGTCATGCCAGTGATTTGCCTTGTTCCTTGAGTATGGAAGGCTATAAGGTCTGCCTGCCTTACCTCTTTCTCTGGTGAAATCTCCTTATTTTTAAAGAGCCTACAAAACTCATTGGCTTGAACACAAGACCAGTCCAACAACAGTTGGTTATTTCTTCTCTTACAGTCCCAAACTGTGTTTTCTAGCACCTATCCCAGAAAAATCTCTAGTGGTTTTCTTCCAGGGCCACACACCAGTAACTCTGTGACTGTATCTGCATTCTGGCTGCTCCCTTTCTCTCTGTTTTGCTGATGTAACATCTGGGTAATGTCATGCCCCTGCATGCACATATTTCAAATTTTGGAGAAGCCTCTCCTGTGTCCTTACATGGGCAGGAGGACACTTGCTGCGGTTTCAAGTGGTCTCTATTGACTACTTGTTTCCAGAAAATGAAACAGTGCTTTCTGTCTTAGTGACAAAAGACTATAACTGCCTTCAACTTCATGGTAAGATACTGTGATGATATGAAGGTATGCGAACACAGAATTACTCAGCAGCACCTCTCCACCTGCATCACTGCGGGTTTTTATGATTATGTGGGCACCCTCAGTTACATGTTTGGGGAAGAGTGGAAGAACACAACAGCCACACCTATGAAACCAAGGCCAGTCCGGTCTCCCTCTAATCGTGCTCCAAGCAGTTGCCTAAGGAAAGGGAGTATGGAAGAAGAGTGCACCTCTTCTCCTGTACACCCTCACAGCTTCTGGGATCTGCAAACCAAGATGTCCCAGGTGAGACAAGGCTTTGTGGAATCAGACCCTTTGGACCCAAGGAAGGCAAAATTCAGTGAATGCCTGCCTGCCCCAGTATTTCTGTATTACTGACTTCTCAACCGTGGTACGAGCTGACATCCTACAGGCTGTTCAGTGACCCCAGATTCATGTCATTACTGAGTTAAAGTCAGACTCCTAGTTGTGTTCTGGGTTAAAAACAGTATCTGTGGTTCGGTATGGTTTATATGAGATAGTGACCATAATCCTGATGATGAATTGTCTTCTGGTGGTTTCTATGCTTGTGTTGACAGTACTGTTCTTTCCCGAGAAATGAACAGTAACTGTACTTTGTATTAAATTGCTTTGAGATATTAGGCCACAGCTAATAATTCTGCCCTCCCTAGGCTTTTGTTTTCTTTAGAAAACAGTTTAAAGTTTGCTTGGTACTCTTGTTCTGGTTTTGGCCAGACTCCAGCAAAACAAAGTCTAGAAATCACACTCTAATTAAAACAGTCCTTACTGAGAGCTATCAAGCTATGAAGCATATCTGTTTTCAACTTTGAACTTCCTTCCTGAGGACATTTTGTGTTTTAATGAAAAAGAACATGATTTCTTCAGCAGTTTTTTTTCTCTTTGTGAACCACTTAGATAAGCTCTGTCGCATATGTTGTATATCAGAGAAGCACTCAAACAGTTAAAAGAAAACCAGAACTTTTCAGTTAGCCTGTTTCATTTTGACGATTTCTTTATTTCTTTAGCAAAGGGGGGAAAATAACTGACATTAGCTGCAGGCCCTGCCAAAACAGACATTTGTTTTCCATTAGCTGCACATATCCTTTCTTAAGGGCTTACTATGAATTGAGACACAGCTCTGAGCGTAGATCTGGTTTATGTAAGGCATTTTTGATAAGGATAAGTCAACTTCACACTCAGAAGTTTACTGTCTCTTCCTCTAATTCTGTATGGATTATCTCTCTGCTTAACACCCAAGGGCTCTGAGTCTGTCCACCCGGGAAGAGGTGTCCCAGAATGGGAGGGATTGATGGAGTTAGGTGGCTTTCAGAGGTCCTACAACACTCAAATTTAAGAATAATGTGTTATTTAAATCTTTGGTGTCATTCTCTAGGGTTAAAAGATGCTCTGTTTGGGCTCTGGTGGGTGCTGTAGAGAAAGGCATAATTCCTCAGCTGACCTGATTAGTAGTCTACAGCAAATGGAAGAAAAAAACGTTCCAGACGTTTTTTATTTTTAGCTGAAGTGTGAACTGGAAGCAAACTTTCGGCCAGTCTGTTACCAGCAACCTAGTGCGTGCGTAAGTAGTAACTTCTTTTGGAATCAGGTTTTCATATGTGCCAGGTGCAAGAAGCTGCTCATAGCCACATGGATGCCAGAGGGTTTCAGAAGCAGTTATTATTTATAGTTTTGGATTGAAAAAAAACTTTGTAAGTAAAACTCACCACAGACTTCAGCAGATACATTTTCTACAGTACTGAGCAACAGAGGTGCCGTGAGAGGTCACTGCCTCTGAAAAATTAGGTCATTGATTCTTTGGATAGCACAAACACCAATATAGGTTGTAAGAGGAGAAAGCGAAACACAGTAGTTCATCACTACCACAACCTCTGAATGAAAGTGAATTGCTTGAAAAATGAAGCTGAGAAACACCTCGTTAGTCCACAGGCTCCCAGCCTGTACCCTGTTCCCCACCATGAAGAGCTGGAGGAAACAAGCAGGGTTTCCAGCCTGTTCTGGAGGTCAGTGGGCTTGGATGCCCTTCAACTGAAGAAGAAGGAGGGAGCCTTGTGCAGTCGAGAGATCCACACGAGCTGTGCCCTGCCAGCAGATCCCTCCTGAGAAAGCGCATGGGAAGCTCCTGCTGCTGGCTGGAAGGAGGGCAGAGGAAAGCAGACAGGCAGGGAAGTAGCACAGTTCAAGGTAAACAATGTGCTTGGCAGTGTGTCTGGCTTTAGTCGTGTCCCCCAGCTGGAGGTTAGTAGCCAAGCTCTACCAACCATCCTGGCAAGGCAAGTGGAGGAATGTGTGCTGTTTCTGCCTGCAAGGCCTCTCTACAGAGATTTTGGTCTTGGGTTGGAAGGGTGAATATCTGAAAATAAGGTGTGAGACTGTGGCTGAAGAGAGGCACGGCACCGTTACAGAACTGTGCTATGCAGAAAGAGTTGGAGGAGATGAACATGGCCAGAAATGCCCTGCGCATTTCAAGAGAGGCTCCACTGTGAGCAAAGACACCTTGGCTTGTGGGCAGCCCTTGAGAGTCCCCATTCACAGAGTATGAAGAAAATGCATTGATTGGAATGGGTGTTAATTATTTTCCAGTCTTGCAGAAGAGGCACCAGGAAGACATAAATGACGTCTATGATGGGACAAGAGATGAAATGGGATAATCTCTATCCAGAAAAGTGAAAACTTCAGCAAGCTGTAGCTCGGGTTTCGTTTTGGCTGGTATAGTATGATATGGGCAGTGCTGCCCAGATGGGGTTCTGTACTGTTTAAAATTTTGATGAGGCTAATATTTGACATGATCATGCTGCGTGTGGTATAGAGAATGGTGTAAGTTAATGAAACCACTGGACTATAATAGCAGCTCCCAGAGCAAGGGAGATTCCACCCCAGATGGTATTTTGATGACTCCTCAAAATGTTGTTGGACTGTTTTTAATGGATTATTTTAGATGATCGTAACAGTGTGCAAAAAAATAAAAGAAAATCCTTCCCTCACTATTCTTTCAACCTGAAATTAAATGAGACTACAGTATTTTCCTAATTGGAAATCTATCCCTTTTTTTGGTTTCCTTTTCTCTATTGTAACGTCCATTATACTCATTGGAAAAGATTCAAGCTGTGGGATCAATCAAGAATCATATCTGAGGTACATAACTAAAATACGACAACTGTTTTTCTTCTGTAGGATGGCTGAGATTGAAAGGAGGAGATACTCCTGTTTGTCTTTGATTTTGGTTAAATCAGCTTTGGAAAAAAATAGGATATTGATCCCATCTCATGAGTGGCCTTAACCATCTAGATGGGCCCAATTTACTCTGGTGCCCATCAAAGGCCTGGCTGCTGCAATCTGTGCTGTTTCTCTGATTTGGCTGCTCTGGCAATGGACGACTTCTCAATCTCCTGTTCCCCAGGTCTAGAGTTCACAACGCTTTTCTCTGCATGTGCTGGAGCGATCTCCAGTGTGTCGGTATGAGGAACAGATTCTGGGAGCATACAACCAAACTAACCAGGAACTGCAGGGAATCTAGTCCCATGAGAAAACGTGGAAGATATGTAAGCAAACTGCAGTTCTCATAACTAGACATATGGAGAGGGAAGATATTTCAGAGACAAACTCGGACAAGTAAAATTTGACATAAATGCCTTGGATATGCGTAACTGCTCAAAAGCAGTTGAAAAGATGTTTGCTAAACAATGGCAAATGCTTCTTTGGGGATCCAGATAGGAACAAATCCCATTTCTTTTGGTGAAAGGGAATATTTAAAGGAATATTCTGTTTTCTGTAGTGTTTGGTTAAGCTGTAGTCAGATATATAATTATTGCCAAAATAGGCAATGGATAGAAATTCTCTAGCACCTGAGTACTTTTAGCTTAAGGAATTTTATTTCATCTTTCAATGGGATGTTTTGGCAAATGATGTTTCCCCTATATTCAGTAGCGAAGACTTTCTGCTTTCCAGGGCAGTAACTCACATAAGATGGTCCAAATGAGATCACGAAGTTTTTAATCTATGCCTTTTTTTTTAGCTTTTCTAGGCACATATGTTCCCTTTCCTAAAACATGTTTCTTCTGAATAACTTATGCCAACTAATCTTCTGGCCAAAATGAAGATAGCAAAGCTTATTTCAAGACTTTCACTGTTGGATTTGTTTTTTTTTTTTTAAACTTAAATCTTGCATTGAGGCTGTAGAAAAATGTATATTGTATCATTTAAATGCATGTGGAGACTTCATTTCTACAAGCTTGGGCTTAAATCAAGTGTTATTTTCAGCCCTCAGTTATGCCTGTTCACCTATGAGGTGCAATTTCACCAGTGCCCTAGAGCTTCACCCTGACAGCACCAGAGCAGGTATCTTAGAGCAGCTATCACCATGTCTGGTGTTTGCTCTTTAAACCACCTTCATGAGCATGTCCCAGGCTGCCACTGCTGTGTGTGGGGACGGTGACATGGCCAGCTCGTCAGCCCCATCGTGGCCCCCTGCCACCATGGCTGGCATGGCACACACTGAGGATTTCGTGAGTGATGTGCTCCTAAAGACTGGTGCTGCCAGAGGGAGACCTGACACAGTGAGTGGTTTGTCTAAGCCTATGCTGGGATCTCCTAAACGTGAAGAAAAGAGGTGGAACATTTTTAGAGTGTCCCACTGGAGCACAGTCCTGGCCCTTCGGCCACCCAAGCAGGATGGAGGCAATCCCAAGGTCTTGTTCCCAAGCTCATACTAACCTCTTTTCCCAGCGTGAACCCCTTTTCCCTAAGGACGCAGCACTTGTAATCCGTACAGGGGGCTCAGGCTGCATACAGAAACGATCTGTGCATACCTGTAAGCCCACCTCAGAGTGGATGGTTTCTGTTGGACAACAAAGCTAGCTCCCTTCTCTGCTTTCGCCATGGAGGAGGGCAGTAAGCTGCCCATTCCCTCCTACCCATGCCTGGGGAATGGGTCAGAGGAGCAGATGGTGTATCTGCAATACCCAGGACCTCCCTCCTGCAGCAGAACGGAATCGAGGTGGCTGCTGCCCAGAAGGAAAATGGGAATGGGGACCTTCAGGGGTGTCTGCAGAGCAGCGTGCCTGGCACCGGGTCAGCGTGCCTGGCATGGGTTCAGTGTACCTGGCAGCTTGTGGATTCACTGGGGTTGCCAGTTACCGAGCATTCTGTGGCCTCCTGATGGTCCCTCTTTATCCCCACAGCTCTGTCAAGCAGCCATCTGGGCATGCTGGGCATCTTGCTGCCTGATTTCACCATCTGCTAGGGGGTCCCGACAAATGGATTTACCTTTAGCAGATGGGTGAGGGAACATCTATGATGTCCTCAGCTTCTGTGGAGGGCTATCTCCCCCCCAAGGCAATCCCTTGGCAATGGTGGATCTGGGTAATGAGGAAGCTTCTGGATGTGGAAGCTGAGAGGGGATCCTGACAGTGATTTATTTTTCCTTTGCTTTTGCCTTTGTGGGGTAGGCCGTCACAGACACAATTGTACATGTTGTGGTGACGGAGACTTTCGAGGAGGCGCGTGGCGAGCCCCGGGAGACTGGTGCTCATTTCTGCGAGCTATAAATGCTGCTGAGCACCTCAGGGCTGAGACACTGTGGAGTTACTTTTTGGTGCTTATTGCCTTTAAAGGCCAGATTACCACATAGCCTGTCCTTCTTTGGGTTATCTGCCTCAAACTCCTCTCATATGGATGTCCTTGAAGCCTAATGGACTCAGAGGGATTCCAGGTGGCCCCACCAGTGAGAAGAGCTCTGTCTAAATGAGTGTACCCCTGGGATGGAGCTGTACCCCATTTCTCTTGGCCAGCAGAGAAAGTGCAGCTTGCTTTGAGCTTATCTGCCCAGCCGTATAGACATCACCTCAGCGTTTAAATTTGCATCTAATCTGAGCTGGCTCTGGCGAATAAGCATTGCTCAAGCTAAGGACTTGGTGTGTTGTGTCCCAGCTCCAGCAAGCAGGGCCAACCATTTGCCACAAGCCTGGCCCCAGCGAGGGCTGGCCCGCATCCTATGCTCCTTTGCTTCCAATCTCTGAGGCAGGATGTCCCCGCAGCGCTGGGAAGAGCAGGCTGACTGTCTGGGCTCGCGTCTTGCCAGCAGCCTCTATGCGAGGCCCTCATGGCTGCTTTCGTTTGGTAACATAAAAAGGGGTTTGCAGCAGTCAGCAGTTAGGTATTCCTGTATTTTAAAACATGTATCTGTTCTCTAGGGCGAGTGCCCCACGCTTAGGTGTGTTAAGCCCTTACTGCCTACGGACCACCAGTGTTCGACTCATCTGTGCTCAGCCACTGTGTGGGCAGAGTTTCCACACGTCCAAGGGCCACCAGATAGCTTATGTTGTAAGCAAGCAGCCTCCAAGAGGCTGGGGAATGACCTGGGAGGAGACAATGGGATGTGGTTTGGGATTCAGAAGAGCTGGGAGTTGGCCACTAGCCCTTTGGCTATAGACCCCTTTCCCTCTTCCCTCACTTGGTTGCACCTGCAAGGATATTGGGCAGATTGTACAGGCATGTGCACGTCCTTCCCAGCATAGCCCTCTTGCTGGGAAGCCTGACTCCAAGAGCCATCTTTATCTCCCTGGAAAGGGTGCTTGAGCACAGACTTTCCGAGCAGGGTGGTGAAAGAGTGGACAGGCCCCAACATGATGGGACTTCTCCCATCTTCATCACCAAGAGGTGGGAAGCACAGGAGGGAGCGATTGCTGTGTCTGAAGGTGGTTTTGGTAAGCGGCAGCCTGGAATACCTGCCCAATGGGACAATGAGCGAGGCCATGGGAGGAAGAGGCAGCTAATCTATATGCATATGGTCTTGTGTATGGTCTGTTCCTCAGGGGAGCAGCATCTCTTGGGACTGTGCCCGTGGGCAGTATCAGGTGTGGTAGGGGCCAACCACACTGATCTGTTTATAGCTGTTTGGGTGGGCAGAGCTCCCTGCTCGCCTTGCACAGTGAAGAGTACAGTGATTCTTTTGTCATCCTCCATGTAAGCCTTGAACCAACCTCTGTGGCAGTGCCACCTGGCACTAAGGGGCTGAAGGTGCACTCGATGGACACCCAGCAGAAACCTAGGCTGCAGGCTCCTCAAAGGCTATGACTGCTGGAAAGGAATGACTGAGAAACCACCATCAGAAAGTAAGCACCGTCCCCAGTTGCATGGGTGGGGTCCCTTCTCCCATGGACATCTTTGTCTCTGAACAGAGAGAAGGAGACGTCTGCTTGTCTGAGTCACCTGTCACCCATGCATATGGTCTGTGTGTGTGAAATATTGTGGGTTAATCATCTGTAGTGTCAGATGAAGGTAGAGGGTACAGGGAAATGTTATTCTTTAAACAAGTGTGGGTCTGCGCTGGGAACGGTGCTAGGAATTTGTGTTACAGCCAAATGAGGTCCCGTCTGCAAGGAAAGAAACTGGGATATGCCTGTTGAGATGAGGTGGGACAAAAAGTGAGAGCGCTTGCAGGAATCAATGAAGATCCAAAGGAAGGAAAAGGCAAGTGAAAGATCTGAAGCTTTGCAAAAGTAATTAAGGCTAGTACTGCAGCTGGCCTTCACAGGGTTGAAGGAGCTTTGGGTTTTGAAGGTTCCCCAATAAAATACTTCTAGGCACAATAAAAACATTTTTTTTTGTGAAGGAACAGTTGGATAGATGGGAAGTGCAGTCGCGACACCTCCAGCCTAGAATAGCAAGATGAACTGATGAGGTGATCAGCAGCCTGACTGCCACGGACAGGAAGCTGTTTTGCAAATATGATCAAGTTGGCTCTGGCCGACTTGGAGCTTGTCAGCCGATGTGAGCAGAGTCTGAAAGAGCTAAAATGTTAGCTCCACACCTAAAGAGTCAAAGCCCAAAGTAGAAATCCTCTGCGTGGACATGGTATTCAGCCAGTTAAAGGACTTGCGTAACTTTTGTAAGTTTCCTACTCTATTTATAACCTTCCGTGCTGCAGAGGGAAGAATTCAGACGGTTACAGCTCATAACTCCTTAACAGGTTTGTTTAACTTTGGCGCTGGAGCTCAAATGAACGTATAGGAGGATGGAGACTTTTTGAGATATGAATGTGACTTGCAGAAGGACATCATGACCCTGCAGAGGTGACCTCAACTCTCCAGAGGCAGAAATTTCTTGAGCCGAAACAAGCTTTAGAGGTTGCTGCTCCAGGATAAGGCTGCCTGGGGGGATCTCCCAGGACTGAAAGGCAGAGAAAAATCTTGGGGACTCAAGGTGACTCCTTGTTCAGTTTGATTTCAGAAAAGTCCGCATGAAGTTTTTTCTGCTTTCTGAAACACCACCTCCTTTCTGCAGGAAATTACCAAATTCTAAGTCTTCATTCCAGTTAGGAAGGAAAACTTAAAAGACTTTTTGAATTTCTGACAAACTGGAAAATCTCATTCCTTAGGGTACAAGACTGCTCTTAAAGTACAAACCAAACCCTTGTTTTGCCCTTTAAAGTTAGCAGCTGCAACAAAACTGGGATTTTTCCTATTTAGTATTCCAGACATGGACGATTTTACTTGGTGTGCCATAGTTGCTATGGTAGTCCTTTACCTACAGCAGTGAGCACCATGGTTGTCCATTATTCACCTGTCACTGCTGAGATAGCCTTGTGAACTGATGTCCCTCCACAGGGTGTATTCACACTTGCATCTTACGGAATTGTTTTATCATTGATGATTTTTAAAAATGTTTTTTTCCGAAATGATGGAAAAAGAATATCATAATGAGTAACAGCTGCAGTAGTTCTGGGACGAAGTCCCTACATCCAGTTTTCAACACCTGAGAGAACTGGTGACTGAAGGAGAAATCCCACCTCCAAATGCTGCCTGTTATCAACTAGTCCCTCTCACTTGGAGTTTTCCTAACTATGAGCAGCTTTGCAAGGATGGGAATTTTGATCCAGCAAGCAGCCAAGCACCTTGGGACCTCGCTCAGCCCACAGCTATGTACCAGAAAGTTGGGGCTATAAAAGGCAGCTGCCAGCTAAGGGTCAAAGGAAGAGGGTAGTTTGGAGAAGGGAGGTACGTGTGTTGATCTAGTGTTTACACCTTCTGTAAGGTTGCTCTGGATTGAGAAGTTGTGAGATAAAGTATGTAAGGGAGCATGGGTGACATAAGAGATTTGCTTTGTTTGGAATAAGTATGGTGCTTAAATCCATTTTTAAGAGAGAAAAAGAGTGATTAGTTTTAAGTGAAGAGTAGCTGAGTGCCCTGGGAGGTGAGGACTTGGTGGCATCCTGCTGTGGGACAGGAGGCCAGCCCCAGATCTGGTCATGGATGTAAGTATCTGAGGAGTTCTGAGAGCTCCAGGTATTATTGTCCTGTGCTGTGGGAAGTGCTTGGAGAAAAGCTAAAGAGAGGAATTACTAAGGGTGTTGCTGGTGAATAGAGTGTGAAGAAGTTTTAGGGATGCCGTGCTGTGAAGCTTTGGCCTGTTCATCTCTCCAGTGTTTCCTGCAGTTGCAGCCAACAGGAGGCAAAAAAGTACTGTCACCCTTTCCTTTTCAGACTAATGATAATAAAGAATTGGTACTGGCTTTCTCCATTGTGCCGCAACTGAAATACCCTTTTGGAGAAAAAAGAATGTGAACAATCTCTTAGTCCTAATTGTTAATTAAGGTGGGGAAAAGCGCATGCGAGCTCGTTTTGCCTTGTAGACTCAGCATAGGGCTGAAACAAAGCACCAAGATGAGCCAAGTGTTGTGCTTGCCTTGGCATCCAGTAGGTCCTTACACTTGCAGCTAAGCCTGCTGTCGAAATGTGAGACCAAAAGGCTAACAGCTGCATTTGGGGGTGAATGTGGAAAGCAACTCAGCAGCATTATGTAATACAGAGGATCGCCTACATCCAGGAACTGCAATTGATCGCAAAGCCAGGAAAAACTATACAAAATAAGAACATCTGCTGAATGGTAGGAATACAGCAGGCATATAGGCTTTTAATAACACCTGTGCAGCAACTGGTCAGGAATTGCTGAAATACAACTGGAAGACTGTAGAATTTTACCATATCTAACTAACAATGGCAGTGAGACCTCTTGCTAAGCTGTGGCACCATTCCCAGGGCAATAGTCTAGGTGGAGACTCTTTTTTTTTTTTTTTTTTTAAACCTCCTGAGCTTTTTGTTGTCAAGTCAGGGTCTGGGACTTCCTCCTTGCTTCCTGTTGCATCCTTGGACTACTGCCATCTCCATTTCTTGCATCCTCTCATTATTTCTTTCTTCATCCCGTGCTCCTACTGAAACGCTGCTAATATTTGCATAAGTGACCTTAAAAGAATACAATAAGTTCTCTTATTTTCAGCCTTGGAGGACAGAACTGAGTACTGGGAAATAGCTTTTGAATTGTATTTAACTTGTTATATCGTGCTAGTGGTTGCAGATGCAGAATTGCAAGAGGCTTTTGCAATAGTCTTCAGCTGCCTCGTAAAGGTTACCCACACCTGGGGAATTGCCGCCCTGGGTGTTCTTCTTTGGCTTTTCTTGTTTGATACTTTCCTATTTTTGGGTTTCTGTGCAGCTGGTACCTGTTTCACACCTAATAGAAGAGATGGAGGGAAGAAGGCATGCTCCCTGCTGTACCAAACTCCCTTAAACCTTGGGTAAAAACAGGCTGAAAGGATATGTGTGCAAGTCAAGAAGTGCTGGAAACTGCAGGAAGTTTTTGCCACTGCCTACACAGATCTTTGCTTGGAGGAACCCTCTGACACCAGAGGGAGATCTTTTGTTGCTAGAGAGCAACACCTCCCCTTTGCTGGCAGTAGCCTCTGTGGTTGGAGGCTGAGCTCAGGAAATGAACGAGATGATGAACTCACAGCACAGTGGTCAAGAATCCCACACAAGTGAGTTCAGCCTAAGTGTCTCCTTCCAAATTAACCAGAAGTGAACTGGAGCTTGTCAGTTTGGATCAGATTTGTGTGGTGCTCAAATTATACTTAAGATGAATTGCGTGTGCTTGTATGCTAAAAGCCATTTGGGATTGCTTAAGGAAAGCTGACAAAACACCTGTCTTGGTGAGATGTCTTAGCACACTTTGGTCTAAATGCTGTTAAGCTCCTGCCTAAATATGCTTCATCAATGAGAAGCTTCCTTCAGGATGCCAGTGCATTATATCGCTATGGCTGTTTGTACTGTGAGCTTCTCCGGGCAGGGGAATACATAATAATTTAATGATCAACAATTTCTTTTGGCAAAGAGAGCAGGTAGCCCAACACAGGTGTTTTATCTGTACAGACCGTACTAGTTCCTCTGTTAACCTCTGTAGGAACTACTCTGTGTGCATGGCTTTTGGGTGAGAAACAGACAAAAATCATACCATATACTTTGGTATATTCTATAACATTCTGCTTTGCTAAAGTACACATTTTGGGCAACATACTTCAGTGTTCTGCACCAAATGAATGTGCTCACATTAAATAACTCTAGAGGACTTTTATATAATAAAAGTGGAAGATAAGGACTCTTATCTCAGTCATGAATTTTTTCCAGATTACTTTTCTACTCCATACAGGTACATACTATATAATAGAATTGCAAGTTATTTAGTTTGCCCTTACTATTTTGTTGGGGGTATTTTTGTCAATAAACTGTATCAAGGGCAGGACATGAACTGGTTTTGGACCGAGTTCATCAGGCCCTTATAGACCTCTAAGTAATGTAAGAAATGTTGTATGTAGATACGCTGGGACAGATCTGTCTTCTTGCTATGGTGAACTTGATACTGGAATATTGTGTAGATTTCTTCCTATGGTGGGATGAGACTTCTCTGACTATTCATGCTCTCAAACAAGGCAAAGAGGCCTGCTAGTGCCCTGTTCACTTAGGGTCTGCGAGCCCTGAGATCATGAACAGGATGGTCTGACTTGCTTATGGGACCTGGGGGTTCTTCTGTGCGATCTGCAGTGTCTGTTCCAAGCCAAAGTGGAAATATGAAGCCAGCTGATAAAATCTGACACGGGGCATTTGAGCCTCAGGAGGGTGTCCTGGAAGCTCACGCAGGCTGCGCATAGCTGTTTGGCTCTGCGTTTAGTTGTATGAAAAGGGACATACAGGCTCTTGGCAAAACCTGAGCCCTTAAAGAAAATTTCAAATTGGTGAAAAGTAACTGGTTATTTTTATGAAAATGAGTGTGCATACGTAGATTTTTTTTTGAAATTTCAAAAAAGCAGAAAACTCCAGGATCCCACTGAAACTTCTGTTGTAATAATTATTCTTCTATTTTCCTTTCCTAGTTTTGGCACAGATCATATGGATTTCCATAGCATCTGGCATGCAGTTTTCAGTGAAATAAGAGCTATAAAGGGCCTTATTTCCCTTAGGAACTCACGTGCTAATTAAACCTGTACTACTACAGCTTATCTGAGCCAGATGAAATCAAAGCTTTGAGTCCGTACACCTTAACTTTGAATGGCTTCAATTCTCAGGGACTGGATCAATTTGAAAGCTTCAGAAACCATCTGTAGCTTCTTGAAAGCTATAAAAGGTGAGGAAAAATATGATTTACACCTGCTGAACAAGCTATAAAGTGAGCTACAGTTTGCCAGCTGTCATCCATTTTTTGAAGCTGGCTTCAAAGCACTGTATGGTACGTTCACCCCTCTCCTCAGTCCTTTTAAAGGGCTGTATATTATGAGTTTATCCCCTTTGCTATTGTCAATAGCAATACTATGTTCTGATCATCATGTTCTTTAGGATGTATTGCTCCTTTAAGATATTTTTCTTGGAGTTGCATACAACTGGCAGCAGAAATATTCCTGGACACTGCTAGGCAAGACGTTATGCTTTATCTAGTAGTGCTTAGCATCCTTCTCGCAAGCCTGAGGGTTTGAGATTTAAACTCTAGTGGATAAGGTCTGCATAACTCTTTGGAAAAATAAAGCCCCTGTAAGTGAAGTTTGATTAGCAACTGTTCCACAGTCACCTCTAACCACACCTGGACACCACTTGATCCTGAATAGCAGATGTGCTTGTTGCATTGCGCCACAGCTGTAATCCAGCGCTGGTGCGGATTCACCAGCTGAATTGAGACCCAGGTTCATCTCATCAGTATGGCATGAATCAAATACTTCAGATGAAGTACTTAGGGCAGCGTGGTCCAAGCAAACTGCGGTGTGTTGTTGAGCTGAAAAAACCTGAACACTTCTCTGTTGGGATACCATGAAGCTTTGCTGCTGCTCTTCCAATGTGTGGGCAGGAAAGATTCACATGATGTTCTCTGCACTTGCAGGTAATTTTGGAAGGCCTTAAGAGGAGCGATGTTTGGAACGCAGGCACAGTGTATTTTCTGAATAGTGTCCCTTTTGAAAGGACAAGACAGGCAGAAATGTTAAGTTGTCGTAGCATGTCACAGTTATTGAGCTGCATTTTAATTTGATATTAGAGGGTAACAGGAAGAAAAACTAAATAGAGGCCTTAAGGCATAAGAAAGATAGTTTACTTTGTTTTGCTACACACACATTGAAATGTGGTCCTGTTTAGGGACATCTGCAGAAGTTTGACTTCAGCACAAGCTGTGCATAAACCAGGCTGGAAATAGACCCTCAGTCATCTCAGTCATTTTCTGCATGAAAGTGCACCACAGTGCTGTGCTTTTTGAATTACTTTTAAGAAATGGTTAGAGCTGAGGCTTGAAAATTGACTCCTCAGTCCTCTGTTCTGCTCGTTATTTGCATGAAGCTAGCAAATTCTTTCACTTCTGTGCATTTATTTTCCTACATGTAAAACTCTAATTATGAGTACCTCTACATCATACAGATGTCCTGAAATATAGAAAATCAGAGTATTCCTGAGGCTTGACCTAATGATATCAGGAGTCCATATTATTCAAGGTCTCATCCCTGGATGTAGCCAGTACAAATGATCTACGGGAAGGTGTATGAAATGAAGTGCATGATTAAATCCTGTTTTGATCTTTAGAATTAGCTTAAATCTTAAATGGAGAACTGAACAGTGTAAAATAGCTAATGGCTGTAACTGAATACGTAACTGAAGGAGGTTCTAGATATTCATAGAAATATCCAGCTTCTTGAATCTTGCTAATTGCTTGGCAACAAGTTCTGCAGCTGAATTATGTATTGTGTCCAGTTTTGGTCCCCTCACCACAAAAAAGACATTGAGGTGCTGGAATGTGTCCAGAGAAGGGCAGCAAAGCTGGTGAGGGGTCTGGAGCACAAGTCTGATGAGGAGCGGCTGAGGGAGCTGGGGTTGTTCAGCCTGGAGAAAAGGAGGCTGAAGGGAGACCTTATCGCTCTCTGCAACTGCCTGAAAGGAGGGTGCAGCCAGGTGGGGGTCGGTCTCTTCTCCCGAGTAACAGGCGATAAGACAAGAGGAAATGGCCTCAAGTTGCGCCAGGGGAGGTTTAGATTGGAAATTAGGGAAAATTTCTTCACTGAAAGGGTTATTAAGCATTGGAACAGGCTGCCCAGGGAAGTGATTGAGGCACCATCCCTGGAGGTATTTAAGATGGGTAGCCATAGTGCTTAGAGATATGGTTTAGTGATGTTTTTTTGTCAGAATTAGGCTGATGGTTAGACTAGATTATCTGAAAGGCCCCTCCCAACCTAGGTGATTCTATGAACAAGACTTTTTTTTTTTTTTCTTTAAACTTCCATCCTTTAACTCGACTGACATTCCATCTTGTGCTTTTATTCACGTATGTTCTCTTGCAACCCTCAGTTAAGTGATCTAAAAGTGTACAAGAACACTTTTGACACCATATCCATAGCAACATGCTAGACTCCACACTGCAAACCTGTAAAGATTCATAGAATTCATATTCATAGAATGCTTATGAATGATTATGAATCATTATAGAATCATTATGCTTGGAGTTGTTTTTTTCTAGTGATACAGGGGAAAGAGGATGTGGTGGAGATGCAGGAAAGAGGAGGGTTTGAGACCGGTGCCAAAGCTTGTCTTGGAGGTATACAGCTGGACTATATACTGGACCTGCTTTAATACTGGTCTAACTACTGTGCTGCTTCTGCTTCCTGAGGGTCAGTCATACTTTGAGATGGCAGAAAATATCTTGGGGAGCTTTGCTGGCAAGCAAAGCTTAGTCTTATGTTTTGTCTCTTTAATTTTAGCAGATGCTGGCAGAGAGAAGGGGTGGTCATAATCTGTCAGAGTCCTGATGAGGCTGTCTCCCCCTCTGTACAGCCAATGATATTCAGATGGGATGTCAAACTGCATGCAGGTCCCATGGAGGTTTTGTGACTAATGGTGTTAATAAGCATGCCATGCACATTTAATGTGAAACAGCCTTCTCAGCTACTCGTTACTGCTTAATAGTGCTGAAGTGATTATATTCTATGATTTTTATTAAATAGTCGATCTTCTGACAGTATGGTTTTTGTTACATCTTCCTGTGTTAGATTCCGGGATTATTCTTGGCTTTGCAAAAATCAAGGTAATATTTCTTAAGCTGCAAGTATCTGTAAGTGAGCTCCAGTTCCCTGGGGACTGGTTCTCTTCAAGCTGTCTGCCTGGTTTTCCCTCCCTTGGAAAGGGGAGATGTCTGCTTAGTCCCTTTCCATTCCCGCCTTCCCTGTGGTGTCTGGCTAGGGCATGGCTTTGATATCTGTGAAGAGCTGCTGGATCTCATCATAGGACGCGGCCTTTGTAAGAAAATGAGTATTTTGAGTATTTGGAAGGGTGTATTGTAATGTGACTAACTTTATAGAAAAGTTAATTATGACGCAGAGTTCTCTTAGACACTCCTGCAAACATCTTGTACAAATCTCATCAAAAGCTGGGATTACGGATCTCAGTTCACTTTCCTGGGGCAAAGCAGAGTCATAGTACTAACTTGCTTAGTCACAAGAGTCAAAACAAAGCACTCCAAAAGGGTATGGTAAGAAGAAAACAAAGTTATTAACTTGTCAATGTCTTGGTTGATCAATTGCTGCAAAGAGGAGAAACTAAACTGATGAACCACACAGATAAGTTATGCAATATGATGAAACAGATGTTGAGGAACTGATTAAATGCACATATCCTTTGTACTTAGAAATTATTTCTGGAAGTTCCCAACCCTAGTCATGGCATATGGCAGCTTAAGCATCACGTGTCTGAGATCTAAATATAGTGAGCCAGGATCTCTGCTGCTGGATCACTATCCAGAGATCAAAAACGACAAAGTCCCTGTGTGCATTAGGGTACTCCTTTCTGCCCAGTGTATTGTGGATTACTTATTTAATGACACTTAATCATTAATTACTTGGTTGTTTGAAAGCCTGTTTATATTGATGATTACAGCTGCCTGCATATCTAGCCAACCCATAAATTTATCTGGGTTTCAGATGCAGCTTGTTAAGTTTTAACACGTGGTTGCCCTGTGTGAGGAGTCACTGGCGCTCTTGCCTGTGAAATTGCACTGTCGGTCAAGGGCTGTGCACTTCTGCTCGGCATGAAGAAAAGTTCTCTGGAGTGAGCTGACTGTTTTCCAGCAGCCTCCCCGCTGCCGTTGAGATGCAGAGGCACAGCTCCTGCTGGGACCCCCGCTGGTTCAGGTGTGCTTTCACGATAGATCTCAACATCTCTAATACGAGGCACTCCAGGAGCAGCAGGTTAAGCCAGACTACAAAACTGATTTTAGCTGTCTAGGGTCTTCTAAGGCATAGCTGTTGCCCCTAAGTAAGGGCAGGGTGGGGAGAAGCCATTCAGCTCTGGGTTCGATGGCCTTGCAATAACAGCACTGAGGGGTAATTCCCAAATCAGGTCATAGGCTTCTTCCCACTAGAAAGGCAACGCAGGGGATCTTAGTACCCCCATTTAATGCAAACTATAGGGAAGGAATTTTATTTAAGATTTTCTCTGGAGTAACCTACTTGTGACTACGTCAAAAGCAAGTGGTTTTGCATGGTATCTCAGCGTGTAAGGGGTGGATTCTCTGGGATCCCCATGGCTTAGAAGGTTATGGACAATTAGCTGAAGTGCTACAGGCCAGCTGGTAGCTCTCTAAGACAAGATGTTGAGAGGTACTTATGACTGAATACGATACGCTATGGTTAATACTGAATCAAGGCAAAAAGAATCCCTTGCCACTCTGAATGTGGGGTGTCTTGGGGTATAAAACTGAAGAGATACTGCATTCTTGCTTATCACTTCTGAAGGTAAGAAATATTTGAACAGCTTTGGTTTCCACTTTGGCCAAAGAAGTGGAACCACTTCCTACTAAAGCAGCTCTATATGCAGCTGGATGTCTGCCTGAAGTACAGGAATTTTCTATGAAGTACAACCTCTGTTTTGAGTCTACAGTCACTGGAAGTCTTGCATAAATAGTTTTTGTGTTTGTGTTTTTTTCAGAAAAATTCTACATATAAAACTTATTCTTATGCAAACAATGCTCCTGAGTACTCTAATTAGATAATGAGCTTTTTTTTTCTGAGATCTTTTAGTCATGCAAAGGCTGAGCCATATGAAATTCAAGGATAAAAGCAAGGAATAACTTAGGGAAGGAATAAACCCTTGCAACAATACAGGCTGGGTACTGACTGGCTGGGGAGCAAACTGGGCATGGGCAGTAGAGTGCTCTGACAGCAGAGAAGGGCAACAGCATCCTGGGTTGCATTAAGAGGAGCGTAGCCTGATCCAGGGAAGTGATTATCCCCTCTGCTCAGCACTTGTTTGATCAAGTCTAAATACTGCATCTAGCTTTGCTTCCCCCTCCACACCAGTGCAAGTAAGATGGTAATGAGCTGGAACTCATCCAGAGGAGAACCACCAAGCTGGTGATGCAGGAGCGCTTGCCCTGCGAGAAGAGGCTGACAGACTGCAGCTTGCCTAGCTTGGAGGAGAGATGGGTTTGGGGGTAGCCAACAGCAGCTCCCTGGGATCTGTGGGAGGGTTATCTGACTAGATATAAGGAACTCCATGATGACAGCTAAGGGTTGGAGCAGGCAGCCCAGAGAGGTTGAGCAGGCTCCATCCTTGGAGGTTTTGAAGACCCAACTGGGTCAAGCCTTGAGCTGATCTCACAGCTGGCCCTGCTTGATGGGGAGGCTGGACTAGAAACCTCCTGTGGTCCCTTCCAACTAGAGCTACCCACAATCCTATGATCAGTGTTATATGCTAATGTCAGTAACACCTCTGAGTCAGTTGTGTCTGGTTATTTTGCCAGATCTTTGAATAATGGACTGAGGTGCTTAAGCTATGGTATACACCCAAGCTTGGGTTGGTTGCAGTGCTGTCTCAGGTCAGCTAGCCAGCCCCTAAGAAGAAATCAGTACTCCTGCAGTTAAACAGCTGTGAGAGTCTTCTTGCAGACTATATATATTTAAAAAAAAATCCCCCTCAACTGAAGGCGAGTAAACTACCATGAATGGGGAGCAGCGAGGGAAGAGTCTTGGCAGAAAGGACCACATTTTCTCCCTTTGATGTGAAAAGCTCTATGTGATCAAAGAAAGTCATACAGCTTAAATGGTTTAAATGTGCAAGAAAAATCAAATAAAACCTTAACTTAGAGAAGCAAACCTTCAGTTCTCTGAAAGGCATTAGCTGCAATGACAACAATCATGTTGTTTGTCATGAGTTATGTTATAATACAGTCATGGAGGAAGATAACCTCAGTGTAGTGTTAAGTTTATTTTATTAATATGGCTTAACGTGGCTTTCATATCTGACATATGACCGTTTTATTCAACTACCTCATGGCAAGATTTTCTGGAAGAGAGAGGACCCAGAGTAAAGACTGGATTTTTAGGCTGTAATGCTTACACTCCCAACAAGAACAGATGATGATTCTGGATGTATCCAACTAGTATTTAATAGTGTGGGCTCCATAGATGTGTCATACACATCATTATTCCTACTTCAAAAAATGTAAATGATAAAACATCATAAAGCACTGATGATTCTGGCTCTGGGTGCATTATCAATTTAACGAAGGTACTTGGAGTTTACATACAATCTCTCTGCCCAAATGATCACGTAGCAAAATGTTGGGAAACAAGATATGCAAAAGCAGCTGATGTCTTCGTGGCAACTCACTTCTTAACTTCTTAATTTACTTGTTTTTTTTATCTTGGAGAGCAACATAACATAGTAAGCCATCAGCATGTATTTTTTTTTCATATCTTTTGTGGGACTTGTTTTGACCTCAGTTCAATGTCATTAAGTTGAATTAATGTGCTTCACCTGAAAGCATTAATTTCTGTGCTGTCTATGCTGACTTTAATTTTAGTCCTTATATTTTTCTTGTTCTTTCTTGTAATTTAAGCCAAAGGAGTCTTTGTAACCTAGCACATCTGCCAGGACTCTGTGCTTGCTTGACATTCATATGGGCTTCTAGGCTGTCATCAAATATACAGTGGATGCTTTCCCAAATTTTATAAACACTTTTTTTTTTGTTTGATTGTACTAACATCAATAATATGGACATATGAAATCTCTTTCTCATTCACTGCATTTCCTTGCCAGAGGCAAGAAAACCTGTTTGCAGAACAATTGCCTGTCTCATATATGAAGTGTCTTTCATCTAATTTTCTTTTCTGTATCCCAAGTTTGTCTTTGCAACTTGCTTTTCCTTCACTTGAATGTTTTGTTTAAAAACAAAAGATGCATGTACACCCCCCAACCTCCAGCCAATTTATGTACATATTTAACATGCTTTCGTTATGTTACCTGACATCTCATCTGTGTTTGGGATATGGCTGTGAACAAATTCCTGACTTTTACCAGCCTATTGCTGCTGTTCCAGGCAGGGTAGGTTTTCCTACATTTCATTCAATCTCCTGAATATTTTTTTATCAAATGCTGCTCTGCCACTAACTAAATTTTTCTTCAGGAGTAGCAGTTGGGTGTGTAGTGGCCTTGCACGGTTTGGACAAGTCACAGGATCTGTCAACGTGGCCTTGTTTACAGTTCCTGATGCTGTCAGTGGGCTGAGATCACTTTTGGAGCATTCCTGAGTGTTTCCAGCCTTGTGCTTAGGGACTGGTTGCTGTGGTCATCATTGTTCATGGCAGAAAATACTGTGTTGTTTTCACCTGATGCTGTTGCGACTTGGTAATGTTCACATCACCATCAGAAAGACAGCTAGCTGTTGAATATATCTTTTTCCCTCTCCTTTTCTCTGGGGACAGGAATCCGTTTTTTCTGCTCCTCTTTCTTAATCCTTGGAGTAGTGGAGAAGAAATAAATCAACTTCACCTGCACCTGCCTGCAGGAAGCTGTTCTCCTCTGCCTCAAGGGTTAAAAGGAAAGAGACAGCACGAGACATTCAGATTGAATTATCTTCCTCTCCATGTACTTTCTCAAGGCCTTCCTTCAAATGCTCGTACGTAGTCCCCAGCTAGTCAGACACTTAGAAAAGTGGTCGGGGAGTCCAAGGCTTTGGCAGGTGTAGGTAAGTCTGCCCTGGGATTGCCCATTCACGTTTCAGGCATTGCCTGCTTCTGCTTAACAGTGCTGCTAGCAGGTGCTTGAAGTTGTCTAAGGGGCTGAGTGATGGCAGCGCAATGCTTGACAGAGGGAAGTACCCGAGTACAGCTGGTTTGCTGTTCCTCTCCCAAAAGCCTTTAGATGCACAGGGAGCCGCTTCCCTGCGGAGCGGCTTGTGCAGGGATGGGAGAGTGTCAGTTCCCCTCCTGTCTCTTGTGTGGGTAGAAGAGCACCTTAAGGATCTTTCAGGTCAAGGACAGGAGGCAATAGCTTTACAGTTTGAATATATTCCTTCCCTGAGGAATAATGAATGACCTTTGGCTTAAATGAATTTTCATTTCCTACTGTAAAGCAGTTATTCGAAACGGTGCTGGAAAACTCTGGGAGCCTGGGGGAAACTACAGGCCAATGAACAGGGCTGAGTAGTCTGGTGACTGGTGACGTTGCAAGGAAAGGAGCAGTGCGTTACGACTGTGGCCTTGGTTTCGCCCTCTTCTCGGCTCTTCCCTCCTTCTGCCTGCAGACTACTCAGTGCCAGTGAGGGTGAAATGACAATAAAAAGGATATGTTTATTCAAACCGTGCTTAAAGCAATAAATGAGGAAATGGCAGGAATGTGATCTGCCTGGCTTTGGTCCTTAGCATTTGTGCTAATTCATCAACTTCAGCTGTTTGGTCTGAAGGTGGGGACAGGAACCAGACAGGCCTCTCTTAGCTGGTGGGGAAGCCCTTGCTCAGACACGTCACATCTCCTGGTGTTGATCTACAGAAGTATCTGCCTTTCGCTTCCCTGGAAGCAATGTAGAATTGAAACACCTCCTGAGGATGCCCTGGCTCTTCTGAGGAAGAGATCCAGCTCTCAGTTTACAATGCGGGGACCTGTATAATATTGCACATGTCCTGACGGGAGACAGTCCATGTGATGATGAGGCTACTGCTTGTCTCTGGTGTTGTGGTCCACTGGTCGCAGCACACGTTTCCAACCTTGGGTGACCCCAAAGTGAATTAAATCTATCTGTCTCCCATCCTAGCTGGGCACCCTGATCACCAGGACATGGTGAAGTGCTGCTCTGGTGTTTGTCTGCCTTGGACTGGTTTGCAAGGAATTTTAGGCTGAAGACAAATGTGTCTTTCTTCACATCAGACAGCTAAAGGATTTATCACCTCCACAATTGTGCAGGGATTTTTAGATGGATCAGACTATCATTTAGGATGTCAACAGAGGTAACTAAAATCCATCCTGTCATAAGGGTTATTCGGGTATCCTGAATCCTTCCCCAAAAGCTTAAGATGGTGGCTACTAC
>VYZM01011563.1:139178-167279 GCA_013398915.1 Dromas ardeola | reverse complement strand
GGCGCCCCCGCGGTACCGAACCCGCGTGGGGCGTGTTCTCCTGCAGGGCAGGAGCAGGGCCCTCCCCCGGGCGCCTCCGGAGCGGGAACACCAGCGGGTCAGTGAGTCACCCCCGAGGAAATGTTGCGGCTAATTTAAGGCGATTCCCGGGACATCTTGCTTCCCGTCACTCTTGTGACAGGCATCCACACAGTGGGGAAAGGAGGCGTCTTATTTTCCTTAAAAAAAAACCCCAAACCTGTATTACTTCTGAGTAATTTCTGCCTGCGACCGAAATCCACATGTATTTTGCCTTGACATTCTGTGCCGCATTTTAAATACGCGTACCAGGGTGATTTTAGCCTTCTTGAATTGCAAAGGACAAGGCCACAACAGAGGTACTGCGAAAGAACACCTTCCCCACCATCTTTCTCTTGCCTGTTTTGATCCAAGGAAAACAAAATTGACGAGATGCTTGCCATGAAGGGGGAAAAACGACGTGGCTTTTAAAATAACAAGACGATAGCGGATTTTCATGATCAAAGAAGAGCGTGCTTAAGGATCAGAGGTGTAAACTGAGACATGAAAGTGGGCCCTCCTTCTCCATCCTGTTTGCAAGAAGAAAACTCCATTGTACAATTGCATGACTCCGATTCACAGCGTACCTTTATTCAGCGTGATTCATAAACACTTTGAACTCTCCCCGATAGCTTTGTTGAGAAGAACTTTTATTACTGGGAAGTGTTTTATAGAGGATATTATTTACTTAGGAGTGAAAAATCTGTTGCCTAAAGTTGTATGGTATTGTTTCTTTCAAAAATGTATGTTCACTTACATTTTACTTGAGTGCGAGTCTTCACATAGATCCCCAGTGCCCTTGTTATGAGAACGCCAAGACATTTCTAGCTCATTTAATACAACAAGTAGGTAAGAAGCCATTTGCGTATACATATTTATATTAATTCAGATATTAATCACTTATATGGAAATGTTTGGTTTGGGAAGGCAGAAACACCTCTCCAGAGATTTTTAATATGAAAATATGATAATACCTTCTCTCCTTTATCCACTTCAGTGACTTTTAAAGTTTAAACTTGTTCTCTAAGAATAACACAAGTTCAAAAAGCCCTGTTAAAAAAAATAAAAAAGAAACTTGGAACACACATTGTTTGCATTTACTTAAAAGGAGAATTGCAACTCCTATCCAATCCTATAAGATTTAGTAAACTTTTTTTTTTTCTAAAAAAAAAAGCTTTGTATGAGAAAAGCTTTTACTTCATTTTTAAAGCTGTTTTGGCAAGCCTTTTCTGCAAAGTGAAAAGCAGCGTAGCCACAAGGTTGAAGAGGAATTACCGGTCTGCTGCATATGTAGCAGCAGATTGCATATTCATGAGCTGCAGCTGCCGTGAAGGCCACCCCAGGAAGGGCAGCCCAAGAGGAGAACCAGTGGAGGGGAGCAGCGGCTGGTGGGTGCCTGCAGCCAGCCCCCCTGGCAGGGCTCAGCCCTTCTCCCTGCAGGAGGACCAGGGAAGGAGTGCCCGGCTCCTTCGGACCACCGACCGCGCTTTTTGAATGTGCTTCTCCACTCTGGATCTGCCCCTTAGGCTCCCTCCCAGCCAGCTGTACTCATCCTTCCTGCTTGCTCTCACCTTCCCCTGCCTTCTCCTCGCTACCTCTCTCGTAACGTTCCCGCTCATCTTTTCCTGCCATCTCTACAAACGAGCGAACAGCTGCGAGAAGACAGTTCGGCAGAAGCCCACAGAGTACCAAGAATGAAGTAATATTGCCGCCCACTTCCACAACACCATGACGTCACCCAGACTTCAGCATCGTTGATAAGATGGAGCTACAAAACCGCTATGCGTTGAATTACATTTGGGTTGGTTTTGAAGATCACTTAGCGGGATGTCGCACGCTATTTAATTCAGTGTGTGAATGACTTCTCGTGTGCAGCAAAACGTTGTGTATACCTAGTACTCCTGGAAAGGAGGCATAAGGTAGTAAGGAAAAAGGGTTCCTCTAAAATTTAAGTCTTAGCATTTCTAACTTGTTTCTTGCGAGACCATATCTTGAGTGATATATTCAAGGTAATTAAATTAAAAAAAAATAATCTTGCATAGGATTTATTTGTGATCATTGCCTTTTTTTTTTTTTTTTTTGGTAAACTCTCTGTTATTCACGGATGCTTATCCACAGGATCCAACCCTAAGTAAAAAAATTCCCTCGGCAGCCTACGGGCAGTTGGGCTTATCCATGCAATCTAAGGTGGTTCTGGCAGAGGCAGACGAGCTCTGGGGCAGCACCCGGCTTTTGACTCACCAGAAAACTGTCACCTGGGCAGATGCGGGGTTGGCGTGTGAGCTTTCTGGAGGCTTTCTGCAGAGACTCCAGAGGAGCCTGTCGTCAAATAACGCTGTTTACTGTTCAGAACAGAATGGTGGAGGTAATAACTGTGATTATTTCAAATGTCCCTAATTTTAGGATTTGCTGAGGCATGAAAATAACTGTGACTAAAACCAGCAACGTCATGCCATTAAGATTGGTCTTAAGAGTGGCCTATCATTTTCTGATATTTCAACTTTAGACAACGTTTAGTATTTTTTCTCATAAACTTGTCTTTGTACTCAAAAATTCATCCCCTTCATTCAGCCCCGTAGTCTTCAGATGTAACAGATTAATTTCTGTCAAACAAATTTTACTTAACTTAATTTTTCTGATTTGGTGTTTCTGATGCACGGGTCAAAAAAGCAACAGCAGGGAAGAGGTGGGAAGAGGCAAATTACAGTTTAATCTACAATGAATGAGAGAAAAAAGTAATTTTCTTAGGTTTTTTTTTTCTTTTATGCTCAGGACAAATACAATTTTGGCTTTCTTCCTGGTTTCTTTACATATAATTGTTCTTAATGATGGCAGTGGTGTGACAATCAGTAAGTAGATTTTTTCTTTTTAATTCTTTTCTGAATAGATTGCTCAAATGATACCATTCTGTACTTGTCAGGGGCTGTTCGGCAGTCTCTGTCACCTACCTTGCTCATGCTGCTCGTGCAGAATAAGGTTACTGGTTTGATATTAAGTATGAATACTTATTTCAAAAATAAATATATTTTCAAAAGCTTGTTTTCTATAAGAATTGTACCTTTTTGAACAGAAGGTCAGAAAAAGGTGGTAGAGTTCTACACTACCCTATGTAATCCTGATCTAGCTGTCACCCTCAAGAAGCGTATATGTGAGTAATCTCAATGTGCAGGTGTGCTCAAGTGAGGCAGGATGTCTGAATTTGCATTGCTTTATGGAGTCTGTATTTAAGTTTGATTAATTGCTATCAGACATAACAAATTGTCTGTATGGAACCTCAGGAAGCTAGAATATTATACACCGTTTCATAGTACAAGAATCAGGCATTTTCCATGTATTATTCCAAAATTTTAATCCTCAGCTCATATGCTTCACCAGTACACAAAGTCCAGTGTCTTATCTAAGTATCAGAAATGAATTTTAAAAAACTGATCTGTTGAATTTTGCTTTATAAAACCACCAATATATCAAATAGTGTATAAGAGAATGCTAGTGTGTAGTAATTTTGGAGATTATAAATATAGCAGCTGAAAAATGTGAAAAATACTGCACTCCTGCTAATCAAAGCTCTTCCATAGAAAGATTGTCTTCTAAATAGCCCTTAGTTTGGTTTATCAGGACTGCCTTTGAAATTTGAGGTGTAAATCTTGTTGATATATCAGAAAATATCCCTGTATTCAGGAAAGACTATGCACATGCAATCAGTGTATCCTTACTCCCATTTCATTCCAAGAAAAAAAAAATCCTTATTTTAATGCCTGACTGCGGGATGACTTCCCTAAGTTAACAGTCTGCTCAGACCTATTAATAAGTTACCAATTAGGTACCAAATAAGATGCTTTTACAACCCACGTATTGCCCAGATAATACAGAAAGTTGGCATTTGGACCAGCTTTGCTCTGTTTTTGGGGCACCCGGAGCCTGAGACTTGTTCCTTCATTGCACTCATCCTGGAAACTGGTCTTTGTGGTGACTCGGAGGTGGAAGGTAACGGTGCTGGTGGGTGGGTGGTTGCTGCAACATACCCACACACCGACTGTTTGAACCTCAGGGCTGGGATAAACAGCAGCTGCCCACATGTGCCCCAGCACGGGGGTTTGAGGCACGCGCTTTGTCTCAATGCAGATCTTATGGTTTTCCTCATGCCCTCACCCCTGTGACACAAACTACCTCCTCATGCCTCTGCCGGTGTGGAGGTTACGTGGTTCCCAGGGTAGATGTTTTGCATGGGATGGAAGTAACCTGGATGTAACGCTGCGTCTTGTGTATCTTACAGCTGGTGTGTAAGTAATGCTCATTCCAGAAGTGTATGACTGTCAAGAAACATCTCTGGGGCACCCACAGCATGTTGCTGATACCAGCACATGCATATGCACAAGCATCGTGCTGAAGACTTCTGTGTATCACCTTTTCTCCCTGTATATATAAAAGGGGGAAAAAAAATCATTGGCAGATAAAAGCAGTGAGACCACCGGGGAAAAAACAATATTTAGACTACAGAGCTAAAAAGACAAAAGAACATCAAATTCCTATAGAAATAGACACTGGAGGCACTTGCTTTTTAGGATAGATGTACGCTGCAGACTGTGGTGTAGTGTAAAAGTACCTGAGCTGGCTGTAAATGAGCCATCTTAGGTACCAGAAGCAAAAGTAGTTGTTTTTAGGTTTTCACCCTTGATTCATGTGTCCCATCAGCTGTGAGTCGAGGGTGGCTCCAGTCTTCGGAGGTATTTATACATCAGCTGGGAAGGGGCTGTGGTGCACCTATGCCCTGCTCTTCAGCTCTTGTGCCGCTGTCTGTTCCCAGCTCCCTCCTGGGGTGAAGGCTCGGCAAGGCAGGCGCCAGCAGGCTTTCGGCTCCTTTGCATAGCTTCACCACAGCTTTTCACATCTTCAACTTTTTGCTTCCCTGCTCTCAACCTCAGCGTTGCTCTAACGCAACTTCTGTACTAATTTATTTTTAACTGGGTAAACGGAGTTTAAATGGCAGTCACCCAGTGCGTAACTCGCGTTCAGTCCAATCTTGCAAAAATTTACCTATGGGAAGTTTATGGATTTCATCTTCAGAATCACACGGAGAAAGCGAGCAGACAAATTGCCCACGTACTGATGAAGATAAAAATCATCCATCATTTAAACTTTCTCAAGTAGTCTATTTTTGTTTTTCCGTTTTCTTATCCCAGAAATGTAATACCATCTTAACTGCTATAAATGGAAGAAATTCTGCTGTTCTTACATAGATATACGCTGATGTATTTTGTAATCTTATATGCTTCACATCTCTATACAGTAACTGAGATTTCAAAATGCATGCTGCTGTACCTCCTGGTGTTAAGCAGGCTTGAAGCTGCTTCTCAGAAAAGCTCAACATCTAATGCCAAAATTATTGCAAACTAGGGGAGCAGAAGTGGTGTCTATCTGCTCTCTGGATCGTTCACAGATTTCTAAGCAAATCCAGCCGTGAAAGGATATCTGACACCCGACTATCTCTCAGCCATGGTGAGCCTTCAACTCAGACATTTGATTGTATTTACAATTTTTTTTGCCTGCAATTGTTCTTCTTTTGGAACGCAGGGCAACAGCACTACATTAAGCACGCACTGACAGAAGCAGTGGAATCTGTTGTTTAATAAGGACTGTAATATTGCATACGTAAACCAGCTGCATGTGATATGCCATTACTTAAACGAGAGACTTACATAGCTGGCACTGTCGTTTGTAACAAGGATAAATTATAGCACGGGTACATTTTCAGCAAGATGGTAGAGCAGTTTTTCAGGTTTAGTTAATACAGTACAGGATAGTATCTAGCTGGAGTAAAAAAAAAAAAAGTCAAACCACCATATTTGGAGAGCTCCTTATTTACCATTCTGGTTTTTAAATTCTCTGAATCGACTTGCGAGTATGCGGTCCGGTTGCGCATTTAGAAAGTCTGCCCAAGGCTGGCGATCCTTCAGATGCCTCTCAGGCAGCAGCGTTCACTTGCATTTTCCCAGGATAAAGCAGGAAAACCTCCTGCTGAGCCGGGGAGCGGTACCCCGCTGTCCTGCACCCAGGAACGCCGGCCAGTTGCCCACCGGCTCCTGGCACTGCCTTGCCGCAGAGGAGTGGGCGCTTGTCGGGAGCTTCCCAGCCCTCAGTGGAAAACATGTTTGCTACCCCACGAGGGGCTCAGCCGCCCTCCCCGGGCAGATGCCAACCCCAGCAGCGATGTGGGGAGCGGGACGGCAGCTCTAGGGGGGTGGCTGATGCTTTTTGGTGGGGGGGTGTACCAGAAATTTTGCACGCCTTGGTCTGTGTGACAGCCCCACGCCGCTCTCCACAGCCGCCCTCTGCTTCCCGGCGATTCGATGCCCGCTCATGAGTAGGCAAAGCAGCGTCCAAACGCTGCACGTGCGACGAACCTCCTCTTTTTTGTGTGTTTTTTCTAGCCAAAAAATAAGAGGAGCTGTTGCTCTGGAGCTGTTGGCGACTCCCTCGAGGGGAAAAAAGTGATTGCTGTAGCTGTGGATGTGTCAACTTATATGCATATTGTATTGCTGTTCAAAACCATAGAAAGTCTTGCAAGGCCTTTGCAGTCCTGAAGGCCATTTCATTACAGAGTGCGTTTCCTCTCGCTTTCCATCTGAAGAAAACCTATTTAGATGACTTCTTCTGTCCACACTGGTGAGACAGTGTCTCATTTTTCGACTTACTCCTCCCCTCTTTCAAAGCAGGAAAACACCAGGGCAAACTTCGCACAAAAGAGAAAACCAAATCCACCGCATACAAGTTTTTCCTTATTATTTCCTCTCTAATTTACCGAAGGAAAAAAAAACAACCCACCAGCAACAGTTACTCTGCATTTATCACGGTGACTAGTAGAAAGCATGTGATTCTTATGGTAAGCAGCAATTTACAGATGGCCAGGTGCAATCAACATATCTAATCTTATCATGCATTTGTTTTATTCGCAGCTGCAACAGTTGGTGTCAGTTAATAGGTTACCAACCATGAAGTATATTTATTTCCTTTTATCCTGCTTCAGGCCTACAGAAGTGATTTGTAAGCTGTCCTAGCTGTTGAATTTACATTTAGTTTTTGTGTGCACGGCTTTTTTGTTATGTAGTTTGTGCCACTTAGGAAGAAAATGAAAGTGCCTTTCAGAAAATCCGTTTTTTTTTTTTCATTTGATCTATTTATTTTTCTAGGGATTTAGAAACTTTAAAACCCTGTGTTAGCTCTCTGGGTTTCTAATCTAAAGTAGAACACAAGCTGATTTTTTTTGTTGGGTTTTTTTTTTTTTTTTTAAAGAATGATCTATCATTGATAAGGGCTCGGTTTTTCCTATTTGGTTCCATCAAGTCATTCACTATCAGCCCTTCCAAATAATCAAACACAATCTGTATAAGCTGAATTTTAAATAGTGGTCACAAAAAAATTAGTATTAAATTCTCTTCTTAGCTTTACAGCTCACACTGTGGACACCAGGATGTATAGATGTATATACAGCAGTAAACCAACCATATAACTTCCAAAGCTCTCCATGTTCCGGTACAAAATTAAGGAGCCTGTTTATAATAAATGTATTTACTTCTTACCAATGAGTCTTTTCCAGTTTTTTGTAACAGAGTGACAGTCTCGGTTGTGTCATTTTTTTTGCTTTCGCTTACATCAAGACAATTGTGTTAGATAAAGAGTGATACAGTAATAACTCCTCTATAACTTACACACTTATATATATTTTGCTTACATGTATCTTCAAATCTGCTTCCCAACCAAATGAGTTTTAACAGTAAAGAGTACAGCTATTAGCACACGTCAATGCGTGTAAACCCGGTATTCTCGAAAGTAATGAAGTTGTACATGTGAGTTTAACAAAGAGAAAAGAATCTCAGATTTTGATCCTGATTATGGTTTTAAAATGCATGACCGGCAGTGTCTTGTCATTGGCATAGAGCAGCATATATGCATAGTAATGGCAATTGTTATATGTATTAATTTAATGGACCCGAACAAATAACTGCAGGGAATAATTTGCCTGTTCAGATTAGCCCCTTTCTCTGCACACATTGTTTTGAGGTGGATTGGAATTCCATCTGACTTTTTATTCTCAATTACATTTTCACTTTTTACCACAATCTTGTTTATACGATACTTCACCCTAGCACTATTTTTGCATTGCTGTACAAAACACTGAAAATAAGATCTTTGTTTAAAAAGCCTATTAGTAGTTCTTCATAGATTAGGAATCTAAGAATCCTTCATCTAAGGAGCCTAAGATGAAGGCATTAAAACATTTTGTAATTTGATATAAACAATGACTGGATGCATGCCAACATTTTGCACAAACTGGCCTTTTTTCTCCACTGGCCTGACTTTGAAGGCTCTGGCATTCACGCGCCTTCTTACTGCTCATCGTATTATTGTAGGTGGGAAGACTTCTCCAGGTAAGGCTAAAATCTTTCCAGATATATCTACATCAGTTACGCCGTCACTGGGGTTGGAGACAGGATTATCCAGATTGATTAATACGTTGTAAAAATGTATGAACTTACAGTTAGGCAAATAAGGCCATAAGAGCAATTTTTAAGCTTCCAGCTTAAGGAGCTTTTGTTGTTGGAAGGTGAACCTACTGCCTTACCTGATTTACGTGCTAAATCTGAACTTAACTTTCCAGATACCGAATATTTGAATAGTTGGCTGCTTGTGCTTGGTTACACATGCTAATTCCAGTCTAAAGCAGAAGGTGCCAGTGCAGGTATGCACGTCTGCCTGTTGTAATGCTTCATACTTCACACCAAGGGAGCGCACACACCGTCCGTGCCGCCGTGCGGGGACGGGGCTACGTTTGGCCTCATGTGGCTGGCGCGGGGCTCGACCCCTGGGTAGCAGGCCTGGGGGTCAGTGCCAGCTGCAGTGGCACTGCTCAGAAACGCCTGCGCAGTGGGACCGAGTGCTACCCCGGGGACTGCTGCTGACCCCAGCCCTAGTGAGGGCGAACGTGTCCGCAAGAACGATGATTGTCCCTTCTGGTCCACAGAGGAAAGGGTTTGAAGTGTCTCATGTGGCATCTCTTTTCATGGCTTTTGTCAAGACATTTATTCTACAGATCCTTTCTACCCAGGACCTGTACAATAGTAGAAACATTTGAAATAAACTTTCAATAGCAATGTGGTAGTGACAATAATGATTTTTAACAGGTCTGGTTTTTTTGCTGCGCATGTGTGCTCTGAGGCCACAGTAACCCACTGAGCCCCAGCTGACCCTTCTGGATGGTGCTGCCCTTGGGGCTCTGAACGAGACACCTTTAGCAGCCTTTCATCCTGTTTTATTAATTAAAAAGGGGGGGAAATGGGTGTAGTCCTGATGGTTTTAAAGAAAAGTTTGAAAGGCTGGGGGGGAAAAACCTGAATCTTCTCTTCAGCAAAGCCTGCTCTTATCATCCGTGAGGGCTAGAAAGCATTTTTCTTATCTCTGGCTCTCTCTCCAGTGCCCATCGATGTGATTTCAGTGTTGATACTAATAACAGTTTTACTGCTGAGCAAAGCAAAGAAGGAAGTATGGGAGCAGCATCACATTTCGGTGCTGTGGCAGGAGCACCTTTAGGCAAATGCTGCCGTTCTCTGCCCAGGTCAGCCTGTGGAGCAGAGAAGAAGCTGAGGGCACCGGAGGTTTCCATCCCCAGGGAGAAGCTGGGGGCACTGGAGGTTTCCATCAGCCATGCACTGAAGGGAAACCAACTGGAAGAGCACAGGAGTGCTATGACTCCCAGCCAGGCTGTTCTCCAGTGGAGATCCACCTCTTCTCTGGGGGCCAGGATGAGATGTTGGAGTCTTCCAATTCTCATGACATTTGCTTACTGACCGAGGCACGCTTCTCAGCACCTTTAACACTCAGGTCATGTTTTCAGTTTTTTTCCTTTTTCTCCCAAAACAAGGAGAGCAAGAACCTTTTGGCTGTTTGCCAAGCAAACACTGAGCTTCAGGTGCCATCACAGGTCTCTGGGAACTGGGATTCTATGTGCTTGCTTATTATACTACTATTTTTACCTCAGTGGTCCAAAGACTTAGTAAAAAGTAATCTACTGAAGGGAGATTTAGTCTTAGGAAATCCAGAGTTTGTTCAATTTTCTGTAGAAACATAGGTGAGTGCACAGCTGAAATGGGTGCAATGTTGGAGAGAAGTGCTGCTCTCTCTCTCCCCGCGCTGGTTCTGAGCACAGAACACACCACCAGGTACTACAGTGCTTATCATCCCCTTCGTGTCTATCAATTCTTATACTACTTGAATGTGGGCAGCTTTCTAATGCAAGACAATACTTCACAAGACTGCCTAATCTGATGTATTCTCTAGGGAATGTTTTATTTTCTTTTTTCTTTTGCAGTGCAGAGCATGGTCTGACTCCTAATGTCACAGTGTCAATCCTCAAAGCCCATGCTCCATTGTAATGGTGGCAGTGACCTTGAACTCACCTGGCTTTCCTGTGCCAGGAGACTTTCGGCTTTTGCCCTTTTACCATAGGTACACAGGGGTGTTTTGGCCCAGGGAGTCTGTCAGAACTTGAAATGGAATTGGATTAATTTTGCTTTTTAATGACTAAGCATGCTATTATTTTAATAATGACAGTTCAGGCACCCAAGTAGTGATTATTCCTGACAGTCTACAGGTGAGCATACCCAGCTCAGAATACATTACTAAACTCGTGTTGTGGCAGACTCTGGAGCAAGCAAACACAACTGGCTTTTTTTTACCGTCACAGAATATTATTTTTTATTAAGGACCATTTTGTTGAAGCACAGCATTTAAATTTGAGAGGTAATCTTCTGTCTCTTGGCTTGGGGGGAAGGCTTATTAGGAGGGGTAAGAAAAGATCTTTCCTTCCTTAATCTATTAAGAGACACCTAGATTTTGAGTCTTAAAAAGAGTGTTACAAGTCTCAGATGCTGCCTCTGAAGCAAATGGGCATGAACTTAAGCATTAGCCTCAGCTGCAGGAAGCGAGTGCTTGAAGGATGCAGGAACTTCACTTTCCATTCATGGCAAACCTGTTTGAGAGAGACCGCTCCTCCTGGACACTGCACCAGGTAGCGTGTAAGAGAAAATGTGGCTCTCAGTGGTCTATAAAAACGTAACAAACTTCACACATATCCCACAGCAGGGACTATTCTGTTTGTGCTCCAGATTTCAGACTTCATATTGTCAGCAAAGTCCTCTGCTGGAAATAGGCTCGGGCAGGGAAAGACAAGATGAGCCATTGGAGCCAGGAAACAACCTTCAGTTTTGGCCCTTCCAGGTCTAAACCCGTGACACGCTGAAGGGACAGATGATACCATTGGTACCTTTGCTACTATTAATAATAACAACAGAGTTTTCCGAACAAATTTAGATCAGGGTGATCTTCAAAGAGAAATGTCTTTGATCCTCATCAGTTCAGGCAGTATAATGCACAGAGGGAACTAAATGGTAGATGGGACAAATACACTCTTGGCTTTACAAAAGGTATATTGTGGCCGAGTAACTCAAAAGCTGCATTAGATAAGATAAAAAAATTCTCTAGAAAAACAAAAAAAAGTATTTAGAGGTCAGTTAAGTATTTGATACAGTGCCGCACAGGAAAGTATTAATTAAACTGGAATAGAGGGGGAAATTTGTAGTGTTGGTGAGGCACAGGATCAGGGAGATCAGCTCTGGGGGCCGCTGGAAAGGGAAGGTTTGGGCCAGAGGGAAGCTCGCAGTGAAGTTGTGCAAGGATTGTTCTTGGCACTGTTTTTATAGTATTTTCATTAATGATTTGGAAGCACATTGAGGAAATCTGCTCATAACACAAAGAGGCACTGCTAATAGAGAGGAGGACTGGGATAACATACAAGGAGAACTGGATTACCATGTGAATGGGGCAGGAAAAACGGGATAAGGAAGTACAAAGTGCAAGTCCAAGCTGGTACAGATTACCAATAATCAGTGTTACTGGGGGGTAAGTACGCAGTGCTTATAAATGACAAAGGCAGATGGAGCAGTCTGGATATACAAGTCTGTCACAGCAAGATTATCATCTATCAACGTGCTGCAGCCACAGAAAGCCATAAATTTAATCATTTCATAAATCATAGTGATTCTAAGAACAATTTATTTTTTTTCAAGAGAGGTTGTGGAAACTATTAATACTGTTATACAAGGCCCTGGTAATATACTAGTGAAAAACCTGGGATACTAGTAATCTGTTTTCTGGAAAGATGAATTCAGACTAGCATAGGTTTAGAGAACAGTTACACCCCAAGGGAGTGGAGAAATCTGGTGTATGTATGGAGGCTAAAAAAGATTGGCTTCTTCCTTTTGGCAGGCTAAAGGTGGAGAGGGGATTGGACTTTTGCCTAATTAACATAAACAGCAAATAGGGAAAACAGCTCTAAAACAGCTAAGCTAAGAATGGAAATATCAAAAGATTAAATGGCTATAAAACAGCTATGAGCAAATTGAGAAGTAATTATTAAATCCAAAGTTCCATACAATGAAATTATCTGGAGACAGCAGGACTATTTAAAACATAATTTAAAATGTCAGCCCAGCAGTCTTTAGACTATATTAGTAAAGCATTTCTTTTATTTTAACCTTAAGCTTGGCATTCTGTAAAAACACTTTTTGCACATATTTACTTAAAAGACATATTTTTAATACATAAGAAAAAAAAATTTTCCCTTGACAGACCATGTGACACTGTTCTCGGTATTGCAGCAGCTTTCGATGCTCGAGAAGTGCAAGTACAGGGAAACGCTGTAGCCCCAGGCTGGATGGTGCTTCCTCGGCATGGTGGTGTGCATTGGCCAGCCACATACCCAAAGCTGCGAGAGGATGAAACACCATCAGCCACTCCAGAGGTGGAACAGGCAGAGCCTGGTGGGCAGCTCCTAATTTTCCGCAACATTGAATGCCAGACCTTAAACCCCAAACACACGTGAACTTCAATAGTTCAGAAATTCTTAACTTGGTCACATTATGGCAAATTTTCACAGCGATGCAGTTCTTTGGGGTATCAGATTTCCAGTCCATGCCTCAACTAAGCAGCTTCCCAACAGAGCTGCCTATAAAACGTGGTGGTGCTGCCAGTGTGGACAAGTCATGTTCTTCCTTGGTCACAATATCAAAGAGGACATAACCAAAACTTTTCAATAAAATGCTAGCCTTAGCTAGACGTGTGCCATGAAACATTTCAGCCTAAGTAGTTTTAAGTTTTGCAACGATAAAATTAAGAAAAACAGTATCTCACAGTAGGAAAAGGGTTGTTCATTCGTAAGTGTTAGAATCACTTATTTTTACACAGATTAAGATTCATTTCATAATACCATTCAGAGGCATTGGTATCCCATTTTTGTATGGATTATGATTAATTTCATAGTATGGTAAATACACACAATTTTGTTCATACTTTCACAGATGCACATCAAAATGGAAAACAAATAACCCATTCCATTTTCAAATGTTCAAAGTCTTGCATCAGCCACCCCTGCCTCTCTGGGACCCCTGGACTATGTGGATGTGCCAGCCCGCGTGGGACTGGGGCCGCAGTCGTAACTGTCATGTTTCAGCCATTGGGGAATTAGGCCACTGAAAGCAGAAACAAGATCATGTGGTTTATGAATAATAAGATGGAGAAAGGTGAATAGACGTTCAGGAAAATGGTTAACAGAGCTCAGAGAAACCTCTTTCCAGAAAAGTGTTTTAAGACACATTTTAAGCATATGTTTAAACATCTTAAAAGGATCTTTTTTAAAAAAAATTGTGAATTGAGGCTTCTTTTGAAGCCATTTAGTTCAGTTTTTAAACTATTCCAGAAAAGGGGATAAATTCAAGATGAATGTTAATTGCATCTAATAGCTCAACTAGAAGAACTGGTTGAGCTTCATTTGCTGATTTTTTAAAAAATCATTCATTATATTGTTGTTTAGCATAACAGAACTTTATAGTTTCAGGTAAGATCAGAGATACACTGCATTTTGTGTTGCATCAAAGACACACGAAAGCACAATTCCCATCCTCAGACTGTAGAGCAAAAGAAATACTGCACAAAAAATCCTGACCCTGTTAAATCAATGGGAAAAGATATCATTCTTTCTAGGTTTCAAAACAGAACAGCATATTTTTATTTTCCCAAAAAAAGAGATTTAAATTTTGTTTTCTTTTTGATTGAAATATATTTGATTTACAGGTAGAAGGAGAAACAAGTAATTTTCAAGGGCCGTATAAAACTACAGAAATCATTAAATAGAACAATATTGAAAATTTGAAGCAAAGAAGTCCATAAGCTGTGTGTCACTGTGAAGCACATTCACGTGGCTCGTGAAAGAGCTCTGGATTTAAATGCACATCTGCTAAGTGATGTGTGCTTGCTATGTACTTAATATAATTGTGTTAGAGTTCCTCTGAGTGGGTGAGAGTCCATCAGGCACGGTTTCCTGTTTCCCAACAGCAGATGCCAATGAAAAACAAAGCACAAGAAACTGGGTAAGTCTAGGGTGGAATTTCCACAGCTACATCCCCCTAGACCTAGCAATTGTCAGTTTGCTTGTCCTACATGGAGAGTGGTGAGTTTGCCTGCTTGCATTTGTGTCTTAGTGTGAAATGTCAATGTGGTTTACCCCCACCAGAAAAAAGGTGGAAGGTTCCTGGGTGAAGGATGAAATAGACAGTGAAGGTCAGCAGGCGTGTGGTCCTTATCTGCACAGCAGCCTTAAGTCTGAACTGGTTTGCATGTGTGCACTTACTCATGAACTGTGCATGGGATGGGCCTATCAAAAATCCACGTACACCTATGGAAGATGGTCCTCCAGACATTACCTTCTGCTGCACTTGCACAAAAGACCTTTAAGGATTATAACAGTTTGGTTGTGCTCTTCTTCTAAGCTACTGTATCGATAGATATAACCATTACACAAAAGACAACAGTTAAATTGACACTACACACAGCACTAAACATTTATATTGGTAATTGATTGACCTCTGATCAAAGCAGGTTTGCCTGAGTGTTGGGAAAATGCTTATTCCTTTATACAGGAGCTTAGGCGTACCACCTTCTCTTAAGCATATGCAATTTAAAAACTAAATCATAGTTGTTGCCTCCAGCAGCTATATTGAAAAAAACAGTTTTAATCATCTTACTAATTCTGAGTAATAGTACTTCATTCTACAAGTAACTTCACAGCTTCAGAAGAGTGAAGTATACTGTATGAAGTATAAAAGTGGTATAAAAGTGTAAGTACTCTTACAGTTCAACAGTAAAACAAGTTACAAATCTGCATGTAAAATGGTTTCCATTAAGCTAGTGAACGAACTGATGATTTGGTTAATTCTAACTAAGTGACTGCATTGCCACAGCTTCACAGATCCCATAAGACCAAACATGAAACCTGCATTACATTTTGATTTATTGCCCTACTTATTCTAGAGTGTCAGAAAGATTATTTGCAGAGAAGGCTTGCTAAAGCTCATTAAAAATACGTATTTTAGTGTTAGGAAAGCTAACCTGACATCCAGGGTATGGGAAGCCCTGTGTGCGGAGAGGACAATTGTGCAGGAGGCTTTAACAGGTTTGCCTGCAGCCTGGCTCTCAGGACATTTTCTTTTGACCTTTTGGTCTTTTCCTCGGAGGAGATGTGGATTAGCTCCTTGTTGCCTCGCAGCTAGGTGCTTCTTTTGATGCTCTGCAAGGCAGGGTATTTAGACCTTGCACTGCGTACACGTAGGAGAACGTCAAGCTGGGACTTGCCAAATCAACGCACCTGGCTGGGTGGGACACAAAGCTGAGTTCTTGCCCCTCTAGGTAGGAGAGGTCAGACCAAGTTGCAGTTGTGCCTGAGAATGGGAAAGTGAAACAGGCCATGTGGCCGCCAGAGCTGTGGCATGAGGAAGGGAAAGGGAAGAAAAATGTAAGTTAAAATGAGAAGAAATATAATAGCTTTTAAAGTGCTCATTTAATAACTGAATGGGAACAGAAGAAAATTAAATAACTGTGTAAATCGATTATTTATTTATGCTACACCAGCCCATGTAATATTATCCAAATATTCCTCCACAGATGTTTGGATTTCTTTTTTTAATTTTACACAAAACCCCTGATGCTGATATTCTTTTGGGTATTGGATACAATATTAAGCAGTTTTGTATCACACAGGGCCTGATCGTGGACACACTGCAGATGAGGGCTAGCATGGGAGTAGAGGTCAGAATGGCAGATCCCCAGTGTCTGTTTTATTGAAACAGTTCAGTTTTACTACTGACCGTAAGATGGAAGGAGGGTCTTTGTCCGTGGCTCTACTATCACTTCAGCTTGGATCAAGAGGATGTTTTTCAAGCACGTCTTTCAGTTGTTTCCATTTACATTGCTGATGTTCACACCGCGGAGGACGCACACTGGCATCCTTTTGGATTACCCTGACCTGAAAGACGTTCTCCAAAAGTGCACCTAACATCCACCTGCTCCTGTGGGGCCAGACTCGTGCTGGTACCAAGTAAAGCCCCAGAAATTTGTACAGGGCCAATACCGGGTGCTTGGCATCAACATGGGGAAAAACTTCTTTACTTTGAGGGTGACAGAGCACTGGAACAGGCTGCCCAGAGAGGTGGTGGAGTCTCCTTCTCTGGAGATATTCAAAACCTGCCCGGATGCATTCCTGTGCAACCTGCTCTGGGTGAACCTGCTTTGGCAGGGGGGTTGGACTAGATGATCTCTGAAGGTCCCTTCCAACCCCTACAATTCTGTGAAGCGTTTTGCACTATCACTCAGCTGCTAGTGGGCTGCATCACTCGCTAATGCCTGAAAGCCCAGCCTTGGCCCATCACAGCCTGTGTGTCGTATACTGCCCTCTATAGCAAGTTCCACCCTGAGGGCTAATAGGGTTTTTTTCATCCCAAATTCTCCTGACTGCAAGCCCCTTCCAGACTCCCACTGCTCCACTGATTAGGAACACTCCACCACCATTTCAGGAGCCTGCTTCCTTAGGGACAGATTTTGAAACCTCGCACAGAGCGTGTAGAAAATTAAGTCAATACCTCTGTTTCTTCCCATTTTTAAGTGAGTGAAAATAGAAGTCTGGAATAACTCTAAAGAAAACCACTAGTAACAGCCATAAGTCTGTGACCACCCAGCAGGGGAAAGGGGGGGTGTGAGTGTGGGGAGGCTGTTTTAAATCTGGAACTGATTGCATTCACTTTAGCACTTCCCTGCCTGTTTGTTTCTATTTGCAATGTTTAATTCCAATTTTTATTTTTAGCTGGCTGGATTTTAATGGCTTAAATGAACAAATTGATTTATTGTCTAATTGCAAGCAATAGCGATCGTTAAAACTGCATCTATTAGGAGCAGGGCAATTTAAAATAAATTCATTACACATCAAACACAAAAATACACAACCACGTAAACACTGATGAGAGCTTGGGGTTCTGGATATAGGTGTGAATTGTTTTGATTAGAGGATTAGGGTCCCGAAAGTTTGGGGAGAATTTCAGGTTTCTGTGTGGGTTGTAGCAGATTGATGGCTTTTTATCTGCAGACTGCTGCATTTGGCCAATACGCTCAGTGCACTCACTCAGTTTTGTCCTTTTATAGAGGTTCCCCTACTTTATGCCATATTTTTCGCTTTTTATTTCTCTCCAGGATTGTTTCCTCATTCATCCCTGGCACTACTGCAGTCTTAGCAAGCAGAAATACCAACTGAAGCACAAACAAAAGCTGAAAAAACAGAGGCCCCAAATGGATAATCTCATAGATTATTCCATCATTAATTATCCCCGATTTATCAAATGCCACATCCAAATAAGGTCAAACATGTAATTGTAACTTTCCTCAAGACACGCAACCACCCCTTTGCGCAAGGCTTGGTTTCTATCACAGAAAGTTTAAACTGACTCCCATCAATAACAATAGAAAAAAGAAGTAATGTTAATACATTCTGAGCTATGTACTCAACATGTCAAGGAGATCATTAGTGACTGACACCAATGATGTGCCACAGACAACAAGATGTCTCTTTTGTGCCTGTCCTTTACTGACATTCCTGTCACATCCTATTCACCAACCTCGTGCAGTGATCCTCTCGTGCTTTGGATCAAAAAATTTCCATGTTATTGTTAGTGGTTTATGCATACCGCCATTTTGTTCTGTTTTTCACAGTTAGTTTTGCTTGTATTTTAATCACTTGAATGAAAAAGGTTATTCACAGCAGAACAATCAGCATTGCAATATATATATACACACACACATATATATATATTTATCTGTACTTGGTTGAATATCATCTTTTTAGTAGGTTATAAGCTCTAAGTCTCAGAGGGAGACTCACAAATTCACTTCATTTCCCTGATTTCACATTTAGGTCTCCACATTAGCTATAAATGTGTAAAACCACATGGAGGTAGTTCCTATTTACTACATAGCTGAGGAGGCACACGGCTCTTTTTTCTTTCACCATATGGCTGAAGTAACTCGCACACAAGCAATTTGTTCTGATTCAGCTGTTTCGGCAGGAAGGATTTGCAGAAGCAGGATTGGGAAATACACAGGATTGTCTTTCACTTCTGTGACAAGAGTTATATTTTTAATTAGCCCCTCTTAGTCTTGCGAGGGCAGCTTGTAAAAGTATAATTCTCTACCTCAAGTTTGAGTTCCACTTGACAAGGCCGTTTTTTATTTGTATTTAGGGACCAGTTCTGAAAGCGTTTTCATGTTTTTAGAAAAAAGTCAGTTCCTTGGCAAATTCTGTTGAAGAAAAGTAAGAATTTTGGATTTGCTTTTCTCCCAGTAGACTTGACTTACATGAAGCTTATTGAAGATACAGGGAGCAGGGGGTGGTGGTCAGTATGCTCCTTCACTAAAATCTTAAGAGAACCAGCTGTTGGGAAGATCTTATACAACATGTGTATATTATTTTAAATACCTGAAGGCCCAAAGTTTGTACACTGGGAAGGAATAAAAAACTAGGTCAACTAACAGTGGACAGGAAAAACCTGTAGATTAATGTATTCCCTGTTACTTGTTTACACAATAGTATCCTTAAAATCAAAGCAACTGGATTATCTGACAAGTAGCAAGAAAAAACCTGAAAAGGTCCATTTGAAATAAATATTAGTTGATTAAAAAAATAGCGTTTAAGTATATGCATTGACTAAAAACTATAACCAACATAAGAAACAGAGAAAAAGCATAGAACGTAAACCAGCCTTATTAATTTGCAGTGACGCTCTGAGATTTTAAAATAACATCAGCTGAATGAATATGGTGTTGCACATATTTAGGAAGGGGAAACACAACATCCAAAGGACTTGTAAAACGCTTTTTGTTTGTAATTTAACATAATACATGGGATACATTTGGTGATGCCTAAAAAATTCAGCTCTAATACAGCATCCTGTCAGCAGTGCTACTGTTAAGAGCCTGTGAGAGAGCATCCCTTTAATGTCATTCGCTCTTCAGCTTTCAGTTTAATATTTAAGCTGTTTCTAATTGTGTTCAGCTAAAACTTGGCATACAGCTTATGGACTTGGATGCAATTTTAATTTCAGTAAAAAAGAAAGGGGGAGAAAAGAGGCAAAATTTTAATCTGTTTTGTTCCCAGAGTTATTAAGTGGTAAACGAGGTAAAAATTTTCAATATTTCACTTTTCCCAAGTTTGTCCACGTGTTGATTTCTTACCCTAAACATAATTTTAATGCAGTGTAATATAATACATACACATGCATACATAGCCAAGAACTAATCAAAACACTCAACTTCAACCTTCTGCAGCAGACTTTAAAAAAACCAAATTAGGATCTTGTTCATGGGGGGAGGTGTGTGTGTTAATGAGAAGAAAAGGAGCTCTGCACACGTTTCAGGAAATTGCATTAGCCTTCATCAACACCAGAAAACTAAAGTGCAAAGTCAATCTCGAAACTAAACCCTTACCTGGGTTTCAGGAAAGCTCCTGAACTGTTGTCAGTGGATATGCCCCATCCTGTGTTTCACACATCACTGACCCCCCAGGGCATCTCCGCCAGAGCCAGCTGGCCTCCCTCACCCTCTCCTCAGCAAAGGTTGCGAGATGTACGCTCCGGCCTTGCAGGGCTTTGGGGGAATAAAATACCTCGGCCTATCCCCAAAGAGACAGCGGGATTACAGGGAAAAAAAACTTGGGAGAAACTTTCGGTTTGTGGTCCTTGTAGCTGTATAGCTGGCCCCACAGTGGTTGGTGGGTTGGGTGAAATGGTGGTCGGGGAACAGGAGAGAAATGGTCCCTCCCGCCCTCTCCCCTCCCACGGCTGTAATGGTTGGCGGAAACGCATCTTCTGCCATCTACAGACCATCTTTCACTTAGGATGAGCTGCTGCTTGAAAGCCATCCAGCTTATCTTGAGGCCAGAAAGTGAGGCTATGGAGAGGAGCTCAGGAGAAAAGTGGGCTTCATTAGCACAGTCAGGACAACACTAGTCATCCAGCAAATCCTTTAAGGCAGGAAAACTGGCATTCTTGGCTCCCTGGAGTTTGCCAAGACTTCATGCTTCTGCCTAGCTTTTATCAGAGATCCCAGAATAGCAAATAAAAAGATATTCCTGAATATCAAGTGTATGGGGCTGTTGGAGGCACAGTCTGTAATCGAGAAGCGTGGTTGGTTGGTTGTGTGGGGGAGGAGGAAGCATCTCCCCGCTAGACGTCTGTGCTGATTTTGCTGATTGCAGGAACAGTGGCCTTAGGGGCATTTAATAAAAAATGATTAAGGAAGAGACAGGGCTGGGGCTATATTACTTGTCCATTAACGGGCTACGCATGAGAACAGACATTTCTCCCCCTGAAGCAATATAGCAATGGACAGACAGTCTTTGCACGGGTGCTCTGCTCTTTGTGTTGTCTAAGAGAATTGCACCTTAAAGATACAGCATAGCTTTTACCATTTTTATGGCTTCACTACAGTTTATTTGGGTTTTGGTGCAAATTCCTGTGTTATAACAGAATTCTGTATTATGTCCACTTTAAGGCTGATGTAACTTAGCATGAGTAGAGTTATTGCAGGGAATACCAACTTGGTGTATGATTGCTTGCTTACTTGACTATTGTTAAATTTCAGGCCAAGACTTTCTGAATACTTTACAATGAACTTATAATGCGTCTTACTGAAATGCACAGCCTACAGTAGTAACTGTGAGAGCCAGTTTAGTTCTGGCCTGAGCAAGTACCGTACGTTCACTGAGAAGAGCAGAAGCTGATCTGCCCTAGGCCAAGGGTAATGCTATAATAAAAAATTCTTTCAGTAAGTGATTGGCGAGTTGATTTATGGCAATTTCTGGTGGAGCTGCTCTATCTTTAGGTATACCTTAAGTAGGTAGACAAATGGTGAAGTTTTTCAAGAGCGTGCCTGACGTTTCCCAAGGGAACCTTCAAAGTCCCAGGTGGCAGTGGGGCACTTGACTTCTGTTGACTTCGAACTTTAATCAGTTCCCATATTTGCCAGCTGTAAGTGTAAATTTCTGCCCTCCGATTTCCCAGAGGCATGAGCAACCAAATGTTCCCAGTGAATTTAGCTGGGAGCTACAGAGAACCGTGAAAATCAGTCTAGGTAGGTAGATGCATCGATGAGAACTCAGAAATGTGCTCTCATCAGTTAGGACTTACCTTTCAGGGGTGTTCACCTGATTACTTTCTCCATCCTGGAGCACGTCCATAGTCACGGGGAGGAGGGGCGTTAACCAAAACCCACCAGGTTTTCTTGTAGAAATGTGGTTTACAAGCAATACTTTTTTACCTAACCACTGTTATAATGGTAACTGTTGTCATCAGCTGCACATGACCATATTGACTATTTCGTGGTAGAAGGAAAACTGCTCGATAAATGACAAGTTCTGTTTTGCAAAGAAGAAGGAGGAAAGGAGGAAGGGAAAAGAGACCGTTAAAGACCCGCACGCTCCTGACGATAATGCTATACATCGCCCCAAAATCGCTTGCAGGTGTACACGAGTCCCGCCGCCTCTTCTAGCCCAATTTTTGTATGCAAGGTCATCCTCCTGGTGCTACCTTAGAAACTGGCCTTATTCTATAGAGGACATTGAATGATAACACTGCGAGTCAGCTGACTGCTGTGTCACAGAGCTGCTGCTTTCTACATTATCGCAACTGCCAGAGCTCTTACTGCTGCAGTTTTCTAGTCGCAGTGCGGCAAAGCAGACGCATAGAACGAGGCACAAAGCAGCATAGGTTTTTTTTATTCTTGCCTTTTTCATACGAGGGGAATTTTCCTGGTGTTAGCGTAGGAACAGACACACAGCCTGGATGTGTTGGCTTCAGCCTGGCAGCGTTTTCAGCTGAGCAGGGACTGCGCGGAGCTCTGTACCCAAATTGCCTCTGCGGAAGAACGCCTGCTTTCCCACTTTGTGTACTAAGAGGGTTGTTGTTTTTTTTTTTTTTATGCCACGGTGATATACCTGCAGCAATAGGAGAAAGGAGATGGTACTTGTCACCGTTTGTCCGACTGGGGCCTTTGCAGGCACTCCACTGCTGAAGCTGTGCCAGCGTCCCAGGGTCGTATAGATTGGTAATACCGATTGCTGCAATTTCTTACATCAGTTAGAGCAAAGCTCAAACAAGAAACCAGACTCTCTGACCTAAATCAATCCCAGTCCTTCTGGATACAGGGCAGCAGTCGACTAGCAATGACACAACCAGCCATCAAGTGGAGAGTCTCTGGGATTGCAATCTGTATCAGTTGGAGGCTGAGAGAATGAAACCCTTTCGGTTATCCAGTCGCTTCTTCTTCTTCTAATATTACTACTACTACTACTACTACTACTACTACTACTACTACTACTACTACTACTACTTCTTCTTCTTCTTCTTCTTCTGGTTTTCTTGCTTGTAAGAAGCTATTAATTGTGCTTCGTCTCTGAGTGTATATTTGCGTGGATTAGCCTGTCTATAACGCAGCCCTTATCTGCTTCTGCTGGAAATCAGGGCACGAAGTCAGCCTGCTTTAACAGTTGTTTCTTTCTGCGTGATGCTATGCAACTAGAATGGGTTACACTGACAACAAAGGAACAAGCACAAAGCACCACTTTCTTTGCTGGACTGTTACAGGAACATAACTCTTCTTCGATATGACGCCCTGGTCTCTTTGCTGGCTTTTTTTTTTTTTCTCCTTTAATTCATCTAATCGAAGAGCCTAACAGACACCATCGTGGATGTGGTTTTTAATGATTTGGAAAAGACAGCCTGTGGAGACTGCGATTTGAGACAGCAACACATTTAGGTTATTGCCAATTTGAAATACTTGGTTTGTGAAGCACAGCCCTAAGGGACGAGCTCAGTAACTGAGAAAGAGATTGTAGATAAAGAAATAAAAATGACAAGCGTAATGGAGGCTCTGCAAAAGAGACTGTCAGAGAATCAGTTCATGGATGGCAATTTCACCAGTCTGAATCTGAATAATTCATAGATTGAAATTACCCTGCTTTCACCTTTCCATTTAAACCGGCATGATCTGAATCTCTAATAAATTTTCAAGATAAAGTAAAATGCCAATTTGAATCTGAAGAGCTTTTAAAACCAGATGCTACACCCTGAATCTTTCGATACCTTTCACAATTATCCTGTGAGAACCGCACTTCATCACGAAGCACCATTACCAGTGAAAATTACTGTGATTACAATAGCAACAATAGAATACCATCAAACGATCTCTAATTTACCTAATTTACCAAGGCTGACTGTGTGCCCATTGTGTTTCACTACGTCTGGCATTGGATCAATATCACAGTGGAACAAAAAATGCCTTAGTGTGTGCTCCCTTTTGGTACCTTTGACAGCACAGGGAAAAAAAAAAAATCTATCTACTGTTAAAATGTTTTTACAGCCAATCTACGTGCCTGCTGTAGGATCCGATTGATTCTCCATGATTTTCTTTACTTCCCGGGTGCTGGATGTCATTGTGTTACTAATTTTGTTTATAACGTATACTCATGCACAAAGGCTGCAGCGAAACGAGTATCGGCAGAGAGACCCTGCACTGCTGCTGCAGTAGCAGCGCTCTCGCAGGGGAAGCCAAAACGAGTTCGGTGCCTTATGTGAATAATTACTCGTGTCTGAGTTACGAACGCTTTCTAGCATCACCGGTCTTGGTGGTACTATGTGAAAAATGTATGCACAAGCCGTGGTCAAGGAAAATGATCGTGTGTAACACTAACAAGATTTTTTTCCCCCCTATTCAGCAATTAGCATGTGGTTGTGAGAGACAGGCTGCGGCTCCTTCTGTAGATGTGTGTATGTAGGTACGCATGCACATACATAAATGTAAAGATACTGTGCTTTGTGAATATGTGCCGATCACTGAAAGTAACAACTTTTTCTGACAAGCCAGGCGCAGTGCTTTGCCACAATCTGCTCGGTTGTAACAAATCCCTGTTTTGGAGGTGTAAATTTCCTATAGGATGATGCATGACTTCTGGAACAGTAAGTACCATTTAAGCAATGTGTTTGGTGCCTATAGCTACGATACAGAATACTATTTTAAGCATAGTTTGAGTCCTTGTAGCATAACTACAATGTGGAGAAGTGAGAAACATATACAGAAGGCTAGAAACAGGCTTTCTTCATGGAGACGACTGTATCTGCTGTCTGTATGCGTGCTGTACATTTCAGGCTTGTTTTTCATTTTATAACCAGATTTAATCTGCCTTCAGGGAATATTTTCTAAGGAGGGAAGGTAAGCAGTATTTCTCCTTATTTATATGACTGTGTCATATTTCTTTTGGGGAAAATGCATGTTTATAGCACATAGTTATATAGTATAGCATGATCTCATGACATCCTTTTAAGTGTTTCAGTATTTGTTCATGTTAAAACCGGGCAAGAAGGCATATTTAAAATATGGCTTTTTAGTCAAAATACACTTGTAGAAATGCTACTCAAAAAAGAATGTAAAGATTGGGTTTGCATTCAGCTTTGACTCTTTAATGCTGTTAAATAAGAGCCTATTCTACCTAAATAATCATGTTCTTGAAACCTTTGGATTTTAGATATTTTTTCTTCCGAAATCACAATTTACTGTACTTCTAAATTTCCTGTATATGAGTGGAGACTGTTCTCTAGAGGTAGAAGAGGCAGAAGATTTTACAGCTTGAGCTGTGATAACAAAGGAATTTGAAAGGGTACAAAATACGATTATACAAAGATCTTGGATTTTAAATTACTCAGTAACATGATTTAGCAAACTGTTTTTCTTAGACAACATACTCTCAAGTTACTACACTATCTGGAATTAATTAGTCCATTCAGTGCTATATTTATATTCCTCATTTTCACATGGTATTCAAAACTTAACAAAGAAAAATCCTTGTACAGGGCAAAGACTGAAACGCTGGTGAAAGTGTAAAGCCTACATTCTGTTATTGTGGTAATAAAATCAAGAGATTAAAATCAAACTTTTCTGAAGAGAATTAGGTGTTTTGGCTTAACTGTTTTATGATGAGCATTCTATGGTTTTCTGTACACAAATATAACATATACTGATATAACTACTGTACTGCAAGGATCATGCGAACAGGAATGTGAATGTCTTGTAAAATACCATACAAATACCTGCCAGCATTTACATTATTATTATTGCTATTACTACCATAATCTTCTAGTATCGTATACTGTTTTGAAATTGTGGTCTGTTAACCATTTTGATTCTGTAGAGTATTTGCAGCCAGATTTTTTTTACCAGTGTTATCTGCCGCAACAGTCTGTAGAGAGCGGCTGGTCATGGGGTGCTAGATGTCCTCATTAACAACTGCAGAACACATTTAATGTACAGTTTAACTGCTCTTGGCGATTTCATTTAAGGGCCTGATCCAAATCATACCTCGGATCCACTCTGGAGTCCTCTAACTTACTTTGTGATTGTATTACTGAATTTTTAATGTGCCACTGGCTTTCTCCCACTGCTCCACACTGGCCTCACATTTCAAAATATGCAATGCTCGTCAGGCCTAACACTATTTCTCCATGTAAGTCACTGCAGTAGTTGCCAGAGGATGTTATGACAGTGCCCTCAGGAGGTGAGGCTATCTGTCTGTGAGACTCCATTACGAAGTACTCTGAAAAAGTTTGAAAACCTCAGGAAGTAAACTCTGCCTTTTGGCTGGTGTGTGTTTCAAAGAAGGCAGGATTGCTGCCTGCCAGCAGGATGGACTGCACATGCAAATGGGGGAAAAGGCATTAAAACCTTTTCAGCCACAGGATCATGAAGTGAATATTAGCAATATTTCTTCATAAAATGCATTAAAACATGGTCAACTGTATCATCAATGTATTTTCTGATATGGCTGTAGGTAATCAGGTGCAGCTGAACTGTTTAAGCTGTATAATTGTATGTGCTGAAGCAAACGGCAGACTGTGCAATATTCAATTTCTAACATAAAGCCACTAATTTTAGCAATAGTGATTCAACAGTTAATCTCCATTATATTACAAGATGTATTAGTCTGGGCTTGTGCTTATGTTTTCACTGTGTTACACCTGTCTGTAAATGAATCTGCAATGGCAAAATAAGGGCCAAACAACTTCTTTACATGAGTTCCCAGTTAAATGGAATTATCCAATGGAGTAAAATTCCCTCTATGCATTCGATGGACCCATGCCCTCATCTGCAGCTAGACAGATGTGTGACGCAGTTGTGCATGTGAAAAACATACTGAAGCCCATTCTACTACCACTGACATTAATAGCAAGTCTCCCTGTGCCATCAACATAAAAGATGGATTAATTAACTTCCTTCCATTACAGCCCTCCTGTGAAAGCTGTTCCTGGATTGGTTTTGGTTTTGTTTTTTCTTCTTGATTGTAAGAGTCCAGTATAGTTGACATAACATTGAACAGAAGATGCTTTCTGTTCACCAGGACACATGACCTGAGCTAAACATACACTGAAACCAGCAACTCAGGATAGGTTTATTTGCAAATTGAAGGGACCTTCTTGACTGCAGTTTTGTTGATATATTTTGTGCTCACTAGCTTGACAGTTCTGCATTTTTATCAGCTGCTATAAAACACACAAGTTCTGATCTGTAATGGTTGTATCTATTTGGACAAGAGCCCCGAGGATATGAGGGTTTGTTGTGGGTTTGGGTTGTTTTTTTTTTTCCACCTTACAGTTGCTTTGAATTAATTGTAACTGCCTATGGAAATACGATCCCCTAAGAATGTAGAGAAATGCATTATTGATAAGTATGTATAAAGTATCTCTAGATTCCTCTGTACTCTGGCTGCTATGAATTTCACACCATTATTCCTGGACAAAAATGTTAGGAGGACAGTAAGGCTGAAGTAACCTGAAAGGATAACAGCAGCATTTCCAAACCAACTGTTTCAATGCAGGAAATTTGGATTTAAACAGAAGAAAATCCAAATGGGTTCCTAAATGCAATTAAAATACCTAAGCAGCTTACTCCCTTTTTGATGCCTTGTGATAACTGCAGGATGTGATAGGGGTAAACAATTTTGCCATTTCAGTTTATGTTATACAGATACGATCAAAAACCACCTCTGGCTTTAGAAGTATTTGCATCACATTTCACAGTATCGATTCAATTTCTTTATGGACTATAAATGTACGTCTGCTCTGTGCTTTTAGCTGCCCAGCTGTAATGTAACCAAAAGTTCTGAAAATTGAATAATTTCTGACTGACCAAAAAGGGGAAATGAATTCCTAAGCGGGAATTGCAGTGCAGGCAATGGGTTTCCCAGGTCTCATGCCAACAGAGCTTCTTGTTGTGGGTTTTCTAGATCAGGTTAAACTCCTCATTGCGTCAGAACTTGTCTTAATGAACACAAAGTTAAAAATGAGTGGGATTTCAAAATATGGCCCTATTTGTACATGAAAACGTGCCCCTTTTTTTTTTTTTTCTTAAACTACATTTGATACTATTTCTGCCACGGCTCTTGTCTCAAAGTTTACCAGGCAATTGTATCCAAAAGCATACTTGGAAAAGTATAGCTCATCCATAGCTAGTCATACGTAGCCAAGCACACACAATGAATTAACACCTGTGGAAAATGTGAAACTGGGAAATGTT
>VYZM01011563.1:123024-139140 GCA_013398915.1 Dromas ardeola | reverse complement strand
AAAAAAAAAAAAAAGATAGACTGTAGGATTGCCATTGAACTGTTCACTTATACTCAGCATTTCACAGAGATTGTGCAAAGTGAATGTACAGTTAAACTATACTCGGTTATACCCAGCAAAACATTCCATAGAAAAGCCTTTTCTCATACTCACTCAGTTCTGTTTCTTCTGTCTCCTACATTCATTCAAAACCCGTCTCCAATGGCACAACAGTCACAGACAGCACCCGGCCACTCCTCTGACCTGCAGGTCTTAAGTGATGGCAAGAGACTTGACTGAGAATGGGAAACTGATGAGATCCCACATTCTCTGCTCCTAAAGGCAACTCCCTGGTTGGTGGGGCTGGGGGAGAGGGAGGTATGCACAGGGACCTTGAGGATGGGAGACTATTTATATGCTACATACTTCTGTCTCTTATACTAAAGCACAAGTGGAAAAATGTCATTATAAAGTAATTAAAGAGGAGCAGGAACATCTTCAGTTTCCATGTTTTCTGTAAACTTGTCATGTTTACACCTACTAGCATGAGTACTATGTATCGAAACTCCAAGTCACCCAGAAAAATTAACTTGTCAATCAATATTGTGTCTGAGGAAAAACAGTTTTCCTAACCCAATACACTACAATAATGTTTATTCATATACATATACACAGTCCCAGCATTACTCTTTAAAAACAGCCTTAAGGCCTTTTCTATTTTTGCATGTGAATGTAGCTACCTATGCCACTGCACCTGTAATATCTATAAGTTGACCATATATCTCATGTAGCTTAAGCAGTTGCATCCCATTTAAAATGGCATTTTTGGTAATTTTTTTTCTTGCTTTTCCTTTGAGTGATATAGCATGGACTGTATTATGCGTAGAATTAGCGTGGATTATTGCAATTCCTTTTCTAAAAGGGAATTATTTTCTTCAAATTTTTCTGTACTAAACTTATCACCTACCTTTTCATGAGGGGCAGCCTCTGTCTTTGTCAAGGTTGATGAGCTTGATCTGGTTATGAATTGCTTACAGTTTCAGCTTTTTTGGTATTCTATGCTTTTTTAATTATATTTAGAAGTTAGAGTGCATCCTTTCCTCTGCCACAGAACTTGATGCTAGGCAATTACTTAAAACAAGCTTTTTAATGATATGCTCTTCAACTTCTGAATGTCTGACAGCTGTGTGTGACTTGCTCAATTATTGAGCTCTCGCAGCAGTATCTGGTCCATGGGAGTATGCGTAGGATGGATTTCTCTGTAAAGGAATAAAAACAGTAACTTTCTCGTGCTTCAGATTGTTTGCCCCAATTTAGACAATACTTCTGACCTTAATCTCTGGGTCTTTATTTTATTTTTGTAAATAAGACTCTCTAAACACAATTCTTTCACCCTATAGTGCACTTCATGAAAATAATTTCATGAACAAATTTGAGTCAGATAATGCATAGATAAGTGTTAGGGGAAAATCCTGCTGGAAATTAGTGCTCCCATCATCAGTGCTGTATGTGGTAAGTTAGGAGCAGGGTCTTCAGGAAATGAGGATAAAAAGACTGAATTGCTGCTCACTGAGAATTTGTCTCAAGCACAGAGAGTTTTGCGCTCAATGCTATTGTTTCTTCTGCTCCTCCCAGCATTTTCCCATTTTGGAACGCAACCTCCTTGTCATGATCTCTCTTCCCACTTGAGCCACCTTTCCCCGGGCTTCCCATTCTGTTCCTAACAGCTTTGCATCCCTACCACTTTCCACCCTAGGTCCCACTCTTTGGCTAGTCAATCCTAACCCTCTCCAAACAGACTTTCCTTTGCTGTCCCACTTTACACTCCCTTTCCTGCCCTTCAGTTGAGCTTTTGTTTCCAGCTCCTTGGCGTCAGGCTGGTTCTTTGTTGTTTCAGCCTGTCCTTCAAAGCGTAGGCAGCTCCAAGCACCCAAATGTGGATGGATTTCCACAGAGAGAGCAATAGGCACATCTCCCAGGGAGAATGCCTCTTTTGTCATTCTCCATCTCTACGGAGTTCTCCAAGGCACCCACGCACAAGAACATTTCATGTATTTTTAAACAGGGGTACGGCCAAAAGCTTACAAACAGTGGAATAATAACAGTAATTAATAATAACAATAGAAACAAGGAGGAAAAAAATCTTCTGATGCAAATTCCCTGTGTGGAAAATAGCAGCTGAATGGTTAAAGCCTGGCAGGATGGTAAGCATCAGAGAACAGGGTCACGAAAATGAGTAGTGCTGAGGAGCTTTAACAGAGTTACCTGCATATACTTCCTATGCCTGTGCCACATGCAGATTTCTATGCATATACCTTCATATATTTGGGAAAAGAACAACTTCATTATGCATATTGCTTCTTCAAGAGCAGTAAGAACTTCCCAATTCTGTATTTGGGAAATGTATGTATATATAACTTGGGGGAATTTTAATCACTACCTAATACACAAAGGTTATAAATTGACTACTCCAAAGACTTTTAAGTTTCAGTGGCACTTCAGGAATGCTAAGGGCAAAAAATAAAATATAGTTGTTAAAGGGTATCACAAAGTTGTGAAAAAGACTGGGTACCTAACCATAATAATAATTTTTGTTTATCTATAAAGCATTAAAATGCTGTCTTTGTTTGTTACTGAAAAATTCCCAACCTTCCTTCTGTATTGGCAGAGGTTCTTTCATTTTCCACTACAGCAGCGGTCCAGCGACTCTTGGCAGCTATATACTTCTGAACAGATAGTTTATCTTCTCTGTAGACGAGTAGTCCACATTCTTCTACAATTTCTGTGCATTCATAACAATAGGCTGGAAAATATTTGCATTACTATATATTTAGTCACAATACCTATCAAGAAAAATAAATGCCATTGTGCAAAGCACTGTATGAATGGAAAACAAAAGATCGACACTTTGGATTTGATTTTTATGTGACTGAATAACAGTCACTAACCATTTGAGAAAGCAATGTGCCGTTTTGAGATATTCAGAGAAGATAATTTTTAGAAAACACAGAAAAAATAAAGCTATAAACTACAAGCTGAGCGATTCACATTATATATGCAACCCAGTTTTTTGAACAACCTCATTGCAATTCTCTTATCTATTTTTTATCAAAAATGCAAATGTACTTGTAGTGTTGAATTGATAATTGCATTTAAAAGAAAGTGTGACTCCTCCTCCGCAGAAAAATAACTGTGGTTTCAGGCCCTGATTAGGTTTTAGAAAAATTAAAGATTTAAATAATAATAATAATAAAAAACCTAACCAATCACTCTTGGAGCATTCATAAATTGTCATGTAGGAGAATGTAATTTAATTTGCATATAAGTCTTGAACAGATTCCCATCTGCCAGCACCATTTTTTAAAGCTCCTTGTGTCTTCTACAAAGGTTAAGAACTTATCAGGCCTGGGTTGGAGTGACTTCTAGAAATATTCTGTATATTTATTAGCAGTCACTTAAGCATAATGCAAACAGATCTTTCACGCTCGTGTAACAACCTACCACATAGACAGAGAAGTTTCCGGATTTTCATTTAAACAACTCACAGTAAGCTTCTCATTTTCATTACCAACAGACAGAGCACTGCATTTTTAAGAGGCAGATTTTAAATAAGAAAATCCTGAAAATAAACTAATGTATCCTGGAATTTCGTAAGTAGAGAAACTTGTTGGTTTAGACAGACATAAAATTTACACCATAAGAATTCATGGATATTTCTATTAGGTGTGTTTGGGTTTTTTAATTATTGTAACTGTAAATGTTGTGCTGGTTTCTTGTTTGTTTTGGGGGTTTTGGTTTTTTTTTTGTTTGTTTTGGTTTTTTGGTTGGTTTTTAGTTTTTTTTTTTTAAATGTGATGACGAACGGCATCAGGGCTGTGAGCTCATTTAAATTCCTTCACAATCCAGGTTTACTCAATATTGGTGTATCTGCATGAGAAAACTATTTAAATGAGTGAGCTGAAACTGAAGTTAGATGAAGGAACATGGTGGCTTTTGCACAATTAGGAATGTAATTTTCATTGACGATGGACAAATATCTAGTTGTTTTAGAAGTACCTGTCACCAAGTTTCGTAATAATATGATACATTTACTCTCTTTCCCCATCTTTAAAGATTTATTGCCATTTGCAAAGTACTTTAATTTAATACTCTTCCCTACTATCAAAGAGTTTTATTCAGTTTTCTGACAATTAATCTATATGGACACTACAGAGGCTACTGAAACTGTATTTAATAGCTTCTCAAATATTAAATTTTCTTATTGGGTTAAAATGTAGTCTATTGGGAAAAGATCAGCACATCCAAATGACATAGACAGAAGAAAGACCTGCCAGAAATTCAAACTAGTCTGACACAAAGATAAATCAGAAATCACGGGTTATTGTCTCTTTTCCATGCTGTTTTCAACGTTGATGACCACTAGAGCCTTGCTACTGACTAATTTCATTCTTTGAAGCACAGTTTGCTAGTTAAACCATGAATTCTTTCAGGGCTGGAAAACCAACTGAAGCATAACTTTGGATCTCCTCTGTCCCTTTGCTTCACAGTAGACACAAGAAAAGGTCTTAAGTAAAACCTAGAGATTATAAATTTAGATAAACTCTAACTATAGTAAAGAGACCGCTAGGAGTGGAGCATGGGGTGCAGGATTGAGACATGAGGCAGAAATTACAAGAGATGGGACTAAAATCTGATCTTCTTCATTGCTTGTTAAGAATAATCCTTGACAGTGTCCTGTACCTAGTATAAGCCAAATCATCCCTTTGAATCCCTGCCAATCTTCTCGTTTCTGTTCATGACCTCTTCGCCATCAGCAGAGGTGTAAAACGTAACTGAGAGACACCTTTGCTTTCATCTACCTGAGCTCCACAGCGCACCGATTGTACCCTATATGTTAAATTTCTTCCCATGTTGTAGCTGCACTTTCATTGTGCGCAACCTTCAGAAAGACACAATAACCTGGCGCTTAGACTAGCTTTTCTTTGTTTCTCCTCCCTGGAAGTTGTACTTTTGCTTTCAAAAGCTAAATCAAGAGCTATTCATTTACAAGCCACAGTAAAACTTTACAAAGTCCCACCCGCTGACTGGGTGCTATTGGGATGGGCAGAGCAGACTTCACAGAGGGGAAGCACATTCCTCAGCAGCCCCTTGTCACTTGTTCAACGGACAAGGCATAGTGTCCTCCTAAGAGCTACATACAGGGAGAAATAACAATTCCTCACCAGAAATGTGTCCTTCTAAACCAGACAACAGCGCTGCTAAAAAACTCACTTGTACTCCCCAAGCAGAAGTAAAAAAGCAATGAAAAGAACAGTGAAAACTGACAGCTGTCTCCTCAGTGTCACGGCTAGTATCTGAGCAGCAGCTTCAGATGTAAAGACTTTGAAATTGCATTACGAGTGATGTGAGTTCCTTTTATTCTTAAAAACTTACTGAGGCCTTCAGGCTTGTAGATTTAGTCAGCTGTTAGTTGTGAAAGCTGCTGAATACAGTAACCAGGAACCACAAGTAAGAAGGGGTTGAAAAGGAAGAAGAGAATAATGTTTCGTACAAAGGTAAATTAAAGTGAACCAAAAATTGAGTTTCATACTTTTTGAGTATTTTGCATTGCTTTTACATCATCTTTGCATAACTCGATTTTGGTCAGCCACAAAACTGGAAAAATATGGAAATGGCTACGCTTGCTTGTTTACCTAAATTTCTCTAATTTGGCTCTGCGGCCATTCGGACTCATATTTTTTCAGCAAATGGAGTGAGGTCTGTTACAGCCAGCCCACATAACGGCACTTCTCCTTGACGAGCAAGGCAGGGAGGTTGTATGTGCCCTTTTCCTCTACATGGTACAGCCAGATTCCTCCAGTATCTGGTCAAGTACACTCACCTATGTGATTTCTCATATATTATTATGTTTTGGCATATTATCATAATATTTGATGAGCAAGTACCAACTATAAGCTATGCAAACTGCAGTTGATAATAAATTTCTTCCATAATAAAGCTTTTGTAAGAGGGCTTACACAGAATATAAATACTAAAAAAATTATGATAAAAAATACATTTATAATTATATACATATGTGTGCACATGCACTTGCAAAGAAGAGTTTTTAGCATGACTTTAAATTACGCATATGGAATCATTTCACTTTGTTTTCAACAGGGTTCTGTCACTTGTTTGTGTTTTGACACCGACAGGGGAATACCTCTGTTTTGCCTTTGTAATGTTTTGTTTTTCTTTCTACTGCTTGGCTTTGCTGATGAGAAAATGTAAATTATTTTTAAAATAATTGTAATTCTTCAGATGGCATAGTGGTATACCATGGATCTGAATTTCAAGAGCCACTACAGTGCTGGGTGAACCATATTTATTAGCTATTAATAGTGTGACTATTACAAGCATCAGAGGCTGCACAAGAAAACCTTAAGAAGTGCTTTAATGTTGGGTCTCTAGGCTAAACTCCTGGCTGCAATCTCAGCAAATTCTTTCTGTGTTTGTGGAAATTAGTTTCATAACATTCTCCTTATTTTCTTTGGACACTCTTCCTGAATTTTAAGTTATTCTTCTAAGTCAAATATGTTTATTTTATGTTTGCGTTCTTCTTTCTGATATCCAGATTCCATCTTTCCATGGTGATCATCATTTTTTTTGTTTTTCCTAATACTGTTTTAGCCTAACAGCAAATGCTCATCTGAGGAACTCAGTAGCCAAATTTGGCCAGACTGGTATAAATAAATAGGCAGACATTATTCTCCAGCTGTCTCCCATTGCTGTCCACACACACTGATAAAACTGTTGTCTAGAACTTTAAAGATTAAAAGACGACAACAAGGCAAAATAAAAGTAGTAGAAAGATAGACTATAAACCCCAAGAAAATTAGCATGTGACAAATTGCATCTTTCCATTAGAAAGAATTAGCTTCCAACCACTGAAGTACAATGTGATACCTATTTATCAAGTTAAATTGTTTTCTTGTTGCAAAGCACAAACTTAATTACAGAGATCATTTACATATGGATGGAATTTGCTTAAGCAATATTTCTAATGCTGTATGCATAAATATGATTTAATTTCAATTTTTTTTCTTTTTTTTTAACCCATTCTTTCAGGAAATAGGCAAACATAATGTTGGAAACTGTCTCCTGGATGATCAAAATGCAGTCCTTTACTTACACAGGGAACTGTGCCTTTAGCATTTTCCATGAACCTAACAATCCTCATCATTAAATAGCTTGAGTTTTTATTTCTTTGTACCCGCTATTTGTATTAAAAAACTACTCTAGAACCTCACCACTTTTATGGTCAGAAATCTTCTAATTTCCAGCCTAAATTTATTCATGGCCAAATTACATCCATTTGTTCTTGTGCCAACATTGTCTGCTAGAGTAAATAGTTCTTTTCCTTGCCCACTGTTTACCACCCTATTGTGTTTTTAGAGAGTAATTATTTCCTGTATCAGCTTTTGTTTCTGCTAGACTAAACAAGAAAAAAAATTGCAGCCTTGCTCTTAAAATGAATTCTCTCTGATAATCTCAGCAGCTCTCTTCTTTACCTGTTTCACCTTCCATGAACATGATGAAAAAAACCTGTGTGAGATCTCTCAGGTGCCTTAAGTGACGGCACAGATATTTTCCTTTTCGATGCTAAGAAATAGTTTAACTGGTTTGTCCTTGGATGGCATTTGCTTTTTCATGGTTGCATCTCACTGGCAGCTTAATAACTCTGCAGTCAGCTAATATGCCTACCTAAATCTGCCTCCTATGTTGTTTGTAACTGATATGCTCCCACTTTATAGCAGATCTTTATTTTCTTTAATCCTCAAGTGCATGCCTCCACTGCCACCACTACACGTTTAACAGCGAGTTTAGCAGTGTGTATTTTAATGTTCTTTTTCCAAGGGTAACAAATGTTTTGGATAAATTGATGCTGAAGATAATAGAAAAATTAAAAGGAATAATGTTGGGAGACAAAGGGAGGTACTCAGCACACTGATAGTACCAGGTGTGGTGTATTAAGGAATAAGACATTTTCGCAAGTGCTTCAGTGTAATGTGATAGAACGTAACGGTTTGAGCGTGGTATGGTGTATGCAGTACCTTGGGAAATTCTTTTTTGGTCCTGCATACCTGCTTGGTCAAGCATAGCTGCTTGAATATTGCATTTTAGTTCGGGAAAAAGTTTCTTGGATGCATTAGAGCAAGAGCTCACAAAAGGTACCTACAGAATCTTCCAAGATGGCATGAAAAGAGCGTGGGGGAACATGCAGCCCACCACCTCCTCCCCGGAGCAGCTGAGGAAAAGGCTTCTGGATTGCACGTGTGGCCCAGGCAGCTGAGTGTCTTTTCTGGTGTGTATCTGAAGCTCAGCACGCAGCTGGCAGCTACTGCTTCTACAACAGTAATAGAAAAAAAATCAACGGTGGCATCTAAAGCAAATTAATTTGGAGAATCTCTGTATTAGAGTGCTCTGTCGTGGTAGTATTATTCACAAGCCATTTCTTAGAAATCACACCATTACAGATCTGTCTTTTTACTTGGTTTTGCTCATTTTTTGAAGTTATCATAACAATTAATGACTTGAGACTTTACAGAGCCTGTATCTTTGAAGTAGCAGTGCAATATTTTCTTTGAGTGTTTCAAAGTAATTAGGATTGTTACATCAATGCTTCTGGAGTTGTTCACAGTAAAAAAGCTTTGATACTACCTGGCTGTAAAGGTTCCACCTTAAGGGCCATACCCTTTGGAATGAAGAATATATATATGCACCTATTAGGTTTCGAAAGACACTGAGATTTTCAGAAGCATCTTAAAGATTTTTGGACTGCATGTTCCACTAGCTAGGAATTTGGAAACTTTGAATCCTTTAGGAAAGGATTTAAATTTCCTTATTTTGTCACGGAAGCCAGCAATTTATAAAACACCTTAAGCTGTACAATTATAGATAGCAGAAGTCTAGTGTATACCCATGCTTACTAGCAAGAGCTTCACCATTTATTAGAAAGATTAACCAGGTTTTTGAGGGACTTTTTTTTAGAGGGGGAAAGATTAATCTTTTAAAAATCATGTGATAGATTTTTTAAATGTTATTTTGCATCAGAGTGCTGGAATGAGGAAATTTATTCAAGAGAGTTATCTGCTAGGGCATGCAGCTTCATAGAATTCTTGAAAAATCTTTTTGTCAGTTTTAAATGTGATGGGAATCTGCTTATTGGGAGGGAAATCAGTATCTATGCAGGATTATTTTATTAAGTTATTAAAAGGTAGTTTACTTAACGTGCCTTCTTTGACTGTTAGTATATAATACCTTCTTTGATGTTGAAGTGGTTAAGTGAGCATATTAACTTCTTTCTGCATTATTCGTAATGTTTAATATGTTGCATTCTGTTTAAGGCATCCCTGTGGAGCTGATAGCTGTGGACTACTGACCGGTATACTAAGCAGGTAAGCTTTGAACGTCTTTCAGTGGTAACATGATGAATTTCATCAAAGGAGGAAGAAGTCTTGATATTTTTTATTTCATTAAGCTGAGTTTGGAAGGCTTTGATTTTATAAATCCCAAGATCTGCGACTTAAGTAAACGCAGCGTATGCAAATAGTGGCTTCAAAAAGTAAAAGAATTCATATTTCTGTCAGAAGAGTTTATTTCTCTTGGCCCATAATTCAGTATCTTTTTAGAAACAGTTGAGGCAAGTTCAGATATCAGAAACTTGCAGGCCTCCACTGCAGCGGGATGCAACCAAATGATCATTCTGACCTGACAAGATTGAAGTTGTTCTCTCCCCTAACTTCCCTCTTTCTGTTTTGCTAGTTGTAGTTAGTAAAAGTATTTGTCAAACTGGGACAAAGCTTTGTCATTAGTCTCTTCTCAAAGACAATGATAGACATTTGTTGCTAAAGGAAAGGGATTTGCAAAGTACCTTACAAAACGAAACGTCACAGAAAGTGAAACATGTAGTGGATGGTAATACTATCCTACTGACTTTCATCTGGTAGAGGTGTTAGGCTAATTAAGAAAGAATTAAACTACCTATGACGGATAGCAGTCACATTGCTTAATATACTGCTGGAGGATACATAGAACCACAGGGGTGATGAAACCATTGCAAGAACATACATAGAAGAGAAATAAAATACAGTTGCTGCATGCATTTACAGTGGGTTTTGCAGGTAAACATGGTATACTTGTTTGACAAGATGTTCTTTTACACAGTATAATTTTGCCATTAATACAGGTTCTATATAGAAAATACTTGTTGTTACTTAAAATAGCTTGGGGGTGATGGTCAGTGAAGAGCAGGGAATCACTCTTCAGCAGTTATTCATATGGGAAATGTTTGCCTTATTCTCTTGATAGAAAATAATTATTTTTCCTTTTCTGCAGTACTTTCTGGTGCCATTTTAAAATGAAAATCAATAACATTTTTCCAGGCTAAGAAAATTTTTGTTTCTATGAGAAGCTGGCCTCATCAATAAGTTAATATAAAATACTGTTTGGCATCTACATGAAGAAGCATTCAGAAAAGATTTTCTATGTAAAATGGAAAGAGCTTTTTTTCTCAGTCATTTTGTCTCCGTTTCTTGTGTTGGGTTCCTTTCCATTAGATTTCTTGGAGCTCTGACTCAGGGTGATATAGATCTGTTTTTTTCCAAAAAGAAGATTTATTAGTATGGAGACATAGAGAAAAAGCTGTGTTTAGGCATACACATTTTTGGTCATCTTCTGCATATTTTGATACTATTCCTATCTCTTTATACACTCAAGACACATAAATCTGTTAGACCACCTAATTAAGTACTCAGTATCGTAACATCAGTGAGATTAATCTGTTTTAAGAAAAGAGGGTTAAGGTGTACGTACAGCAGAAGGATATGACAAGTTTCAATTTCACGTTGTAAGGAGCGCCACATTGATTTAAGAACAAAAGTGGAAAAAAAGTTCCGCTCTGGGAATTAGCACGGATGCTGCTGTGCCACACAGGCTAATGTGGGCAGGTGGCAGCTGGTGGGACAGCCCCCCTGCGCCTTGCTCCAAACGCTGGCTTCTGCTTCCCCTTTGCTCTGAGACGGGGGTGGTTTAAATAATAAGAGTTTACAATATAAGGCTTTTGGCAATATGTTCCTGCTTCAAAGTAGTTTGATACTTAGCACAACTCTATAGCTGGGGAAGATTTTCCTGTCTTTCAAGTAACTCCTTAAAATCAGGTGTTCCAGGGCATATCTTAACTTGTGGAGACGGCTGGAGTGTTGCATGCGATTAGTTGCTGACTTGTGCATTAGCTGAAGAGAAGGCAGTATGTGTATTGTGCACGGTTCATCTACGTGACTGTTGAAATGACACAGCAGATCACCAATATGCTCCCACATCCACTACCCACACATTTCCCACTTTTTCACACACAGAACTACAATAGGTAGGGCTGGTTTAGGAAGCAGTTTGGGAAGCTGTTCAGGATCTTAACAGAGCAAGTAATCCCAGGTGGAGCTGGGAAGTGAGGGAAACTCCACCAGCCGGGAGCCAAACAGCAGTAATGCAGGAGCTACGGGGAAATGCTGCAGCTCATGAAGGTTTATAATATCTTAGGTCACTGTAATTGCTAAAGAAACAGGAAACAAATAAGCAATTCCTCCCTTACAAGCACTTTATATAAGTATACAAGACATCTGCAAAATGGTGGAGTTGGAAGGGAGATAAGGATGTTCATACTCTGCGCTCGGGCTGGATGTGGGTTACTCCCTTTCAGGTGTGTGGTCTAAGCTTCAGGTGATGGGAGTGGCTCCATGTTTTTTTGAAGTTTTACTTTTTCTTCTTTTTTCATCTTCCTCCTGGCGCATTGCTCTGCTTTCTCATGAACAGTGTCACTAGTAGAGCAATAACCAGATGCCTCAGCAGGGCTGTTTTCATTTTGCTACCACGGTATCTGCTTACCCTGGCTCACCATGCTTTCTTTTGCATTACACATTTTCCCCGCTATCTGAGCTTCAGCTGAACAGTCTGTTCATCTTAAAAACAATATCAAAAGCAAGAGAGAAGAAAAAACTCACCCTTACAAATCACTTGCAAGTCCACCTCCAAATTGGAAGTTGCTGTTTCTTTCTTTCAGTCCTGCTACTCTGCTTTCAGCTTTGTTGAATCTCTGCAAGCTTTCTGTCGCTTCCAGAGTCTAGGAAAGTGGATTACTATAAATAAGAATAGACTCTTAGAGGCTTTCAGTGTGAGTATCCAGGTTGAAAGTCCTTTTAATGAATTTAATCAGTTTAATTAGGAAAAAAAGAATCTTCAAACCGTTCTGCCTTTAGTAGCAGCACAAAAACCCCCAGGTGCTCAAGCAAAAGGAAAACAGCAAAAACACTTATTACTTAAAAACGTAAAATTTTAACAGAAAGGATACTTTTTAAGCAGTACGTGTGATTATTAAGCACATGAATGTTGAATACCCATTCCCTTAAAATCACCCGGTAAGGAATTAAAATATCCATTTGCATTTTACCCTTGCACATAGGTTTATTAAGATAATATATGTATCTTTTTGTATGCTGAGCCATTGCTTTGCCTCTGCCTCAGCCTGTCCAAGGTGTATGAATATTGACTGTTTAATGTACACCCCGTGGTGTATTATTGCTTACTTAAAGCATAATACTGCATGACCTTGTTTTTTCTGTTAATTATATTTTTCCCTTGTAGGAAAGTAAGTTTACTCATTCTGAACCGTGCCAAACCGCATAATCTGGAAAGGAATATTGTGGCTCTACTTGGAAAGTACTAATTGGGCTTCAGCCATCACTGGGAAAGCTGTATAGTCTTTTATTATTTTAACTGGCCAAATGCCCTTTGTTACCACATTAACAGCCTCCCTATGGTGCCTGTAACTTCGATATTATTTTCACTTTTACGCTAAATTTGACCAGATGAAAGACGCAAACCCTCCAATTCTGAAATAAAAAAATAGCATGTTTTGTTAATCCTGTATTTCAGAGGGAAAGCCTGTGAAAATGATAACCTATGTCTGCTGGCCAAAGTTTTTGTTCAGTAAACCAATCTTGCCAGCTGTTCTCAATGGCAAGAGGAAAGATAATATTTTGGCATCTTTAATTTCTCCATTTTAGAGCAGAAGTTTTGCTTGTGTCATCATTTAAATCATGCATGTTAACATCAGTCTGGCAAACAATACTGCACTTTTTATAAAGACCTCGGTTTGGATGGTATCACTGCAGTGTTGCAATAAAGCTGTTTTAGGCTATTAAATACAACTTAATTCTCTTACTGACTACAAACGATTGCGGGTGCTCTGGGCTGTGCTGCTGAAGAAGTACTTTGAAAGTCCTAAAAAAGACATTAAAGCAGATATTTAGGTGCATTTTTAGTCTGATGTCACTGGGAGCTAAAGATGCAAAATACCTCAAAAGACGGGGCTCTCACTCACGTGCCTTTGGTCCTCATCTCACGAGGCAGGCTGGACAAGGATCAGCAAATGGTAACTCAGGTCCAGCCCTTAGCAAATGAGGAGAGATGGCTTCCAGCAGGAGGCAGGGTCACTGGCATTTCTAAGAGACAAAAAGCTGTCACCTAAAGCTCTAGGCTTAGCCAGAGACACTTCCTGCACTGAGAATATCCGATTCAAAACATGCACAGGGAATGTTCTCCCTCCAGCTCCATCTCTGACTGCAAGCTTTAATTTCTGCTGAAACAGAAAGGGTGTTTTCACCATGTTTAAGAACATCTAAGAATGTCTTTCTCAATTTCCAGGTAACCTGAAGCTTGAGTGGTTAGAGGCATATTGGATCCCACACCTTGGCAGAGGATTATTTCTGCATATATTCTGGGACAGCTCAACACTGAAGACTTACAAGGAAAAAAAAAATCTTGATTCTGCAGCAATTTGTTTGTCTCCCTTGACGGTTTCAAGGATTTCTTAAAGTCCTCAAGGGGCAAGACAAGCTAATCGATCAAGATAAAGCTAGGTTTCACGGCTTTGCTTGTCTAGACGTAAAGCCCCTCTTCCACTAAAATGGAGCATGGGAGAAGACTAGGAAGTCTTTTAAAACAAGAATTTTATTCATTTACGCATTACTGTAATGATACTACTGTCTTAAATTACTGTCTTAAATGCTCTGAGGTTGATGGTGCTTGTGACCTTCCCAGTATGTTTCATAAGGGGGTCAGTATAACCGTGTACTGCCCCAAAACAGAACTGAGCCCTTCCATCTACTAAAGCTGTCTTAGGCAACTCAGTGGACACCATAATGGCTCCTTTGTAGCCCTCTACTTGTACTTGATAGTGTAGGGCACATCTCAAGGAAAATGGGGACATTTCCTGCATTTTGCCTACTTACTGCTGTTGTAACAGCTTGATGTAAAAGTTGGTAACAAAATAGATGGCACATTTTGTTAGCAGGGCCCAGCTCAACCGCCACACTAATGATATCGTAATGCAAGTTTGCTTTTAAATACATTTCCCCTGGCATCTCCAATATGTGAATTTAGAAAAAAAGTATTTTTTCAAGTTTTAGTTTCCTCCAGAAGCATATAATAACGTTGCTTTTTTCCTCTCCTTCAGGTTAGCTCTCATAGCCGCAGATACAGCTACGAGCACACACCTTTTGGCTGAAGTTTTCTTGCCTGCTGAACTGCCAGAGCCTTTCAGGGTACATTTCAGGTAAGGTAAATCCATTAATCAAGTGCAAAAGCAGTAAGGAAATACATTTTAAAATGACAAATACATTTTGGTAGCACTCTCACAAGTTAGTTCCCCGAATTTGGCTTCTTTTGCAGTTGGGATGCCTCATGCAACAGCCTGCCCAGTTCCCGTATGTCTCTAGGTCATTACTAATGTGTACCGCAGTTTCACAAAGGAGTTCTGGATGGTTCTTGTCCCAGAGAGTTTGGTCAGAGGGAGACTGTAAACCCTGGCCTCTCCAAAATATTGCAGCAGGTGGCTCAGCACCTCATCCAACGTTGTCCCACGCAACACAGCAGCTGCCGGGGCATCGCCAGGTGATGCACAAGTCTGACACTCACCAGCTGCCAGTTGTGTGGAAGAACTTGAACACATTCCTCTTACCTTAGAATATGGAGGGAGGGAACTGAGAGAGCGGCTGCGTGGTCCTAGCTGCCGGCTGGGGTTAAACCATGACAAGCATAAATTGGAGAGATCACTGAAAATTATATACCAGTAGGTTGCTAAGAAATGGAGAAACTAAGCAGTGACAATTTCAAAGAACAACCAAAACTAGGATTAGTGTACATGGAAAAGGGAAGATAAAGAAGAGAGCTCTCTAAAATCACGAGTAGCAAAGACAGGTCAAATTGGGAATGGAAGTTTTCGTGCCATGAAAGGCAGTGAAAAAGTACACATCAAATCATTAGTTGATTCAAAACAAATAAAACCAGAAATGTTTTCTTATATAGCATGTTGGTAACTTTGAATATCCTGGCCACAAAATGTTGTGGTTTACAGAATTTGATACGAGTTAAAGATCTCTCAGGCAAACTCATCCATCAGGACCAAACAGAAAGGCTCTACCTCTGACTGGAAGTCACATCACTAGAAGCTGGGAATATAAGGCAGGTAGCTATCACTACATGCTTGTCATTTTATAATAATCTTTTGTAATCATCCTCCACTTTTCACCACTTTTCATCACTTTTGGAGCCAGGATACTGGGCTACTGGATCTTTTTTAGCCTGACCTGGGACAGCCCTTCTTACATCCTGCTATTAAGTAGCTCCTGCAGTTTGTGGAGAACGTTCTGTGGATTCATTTGAATCAACCTGAACAACAAGAGTCAGAGAGAGGACTCCAAACAGAATTAAGACTGAAAGTACGAGGAAGAGGTAACTAAGAGAGCAGGATCAGCAAGTAATGTAAAGAAAAGATAAAGCAGAATTAAACTTGCATATAGTCTTTAACGTCTTTAACTCTTAACGTAAAAAGTGGCACTACACATGAGATGACAGAAAATAATTCTTCATACTTGTAAAAGAAAAAAAAATACTCTCTTTCTCCCACCAGGTGAAATGACAAGAAAATTGCAATGTGTCCTTAAACTGAAAGAAGCTTAATTCTCAGATCAAATCTATATCAACACAATTAAAAAAAAAAAAAAAAAAAAAAAAAAAAAAAAAAAGAGAGCTCGGGAGGTG
>VYZM01011563.1:14522-122992 GCA_013398915.1 Dromas ardeola | reverse complement strand
AAAAAAAAGAAAAAAAAAGAAAAAGAAGAGAGCTCTGGAAGTGGATGAGTAAGTATGCATAGCAAATGAAGAATAAATTAATATAAAGAAGTGCAAAAATCATAGAAGCTTAGCATTATCTACCTTTTGTTTTAAACTAACTGAAGTAATCCCATAGCTAAAAGTGGTCTTGGTCATGTTAGTCATCTGTCACGAAAAATAATTGGATATAAGATGTTCTTTCAGATTTGTTCTAAAGTGAAATCCTCACATAGTATGAACTGCTCAGGGTTCACCAACTTCCAGAGAACTATGACAAGTCACAGCAGCTGAGGATCTGCCCATTGTGCACCATATTGGCTGACACAGCAAAGCTGTAAATCCAGCCTTGACAAAATCACAGTTTTCAATGAGCTCACTGCACGTGAGACACTTAAATGACTGTTTACTGAGATTCTTGTGCATCAACCTCTACCAGCAGAAGGGAAGGAGAAGAGAGAAGCCATGGTGCAGAGCCTGCAGTTTCCCTTTCCTGCAGCCCTTTGCTCAAAGGGGGCCTCCTAAGACGTACACGATAAAGCAATAAAGTAAGCCAGTGCAGCTGTGGGATCTGCAGCTTTCGTATTCATGGCTAGCAGCACACTGCTCAGCCCCCACTGTCTTGAGGCTGAAGTAACCCAAAGCATCTCTGAACCTAAGCTAGGAAGGGAGGAGTTCCTCCCACTGCCAGCACCTATGAATGAACATTGTAAAGCCCAGTTGTCAACCCTGTCCTTGTTGAAATGCTGGAAGATTTATTCACAGTTAAATCTAGATGTTTTCTAAATTGACTGTCATCATTATCTCAGCCAACAGCAAAGATAGGGCTGAGCTGCTGTCCGGTGACTTTCCCTCTTAAGTACCTTCAGAAGTTCTTCCACCCGACAAACTGCTCCAGTGACAGGATGCTCTCATGAGATTCATCATTTGCTTCGAAATAACCAGACCTCAGGCCCGTCGTAATTTTAGAGCCCCCTAAGAAATCCGTCCTCTAATTATCATTCTCAGTTTCTCCAAGGATTTACAACTTCTGTAGGAATTCCTTCGCCAAATTCAGTAATCTTGTTGATCTCAACCGCCATATTTCTGTTTCTTTCAACTCCTGCTAGCAAAAATTCTCACAGTGCATTCCCAAGGACAGAAACCTTCTGTTCCCTTTTTCCCATACACTCCAGAAAATATCCCTGACCATACATGCTTCTTCTACATTTCTTCCCAGTGAAACCCCTGAGACGTAAATAACTCACTTCCAGTTCTCCGCCTAAATTTTCTTTCATTCCAATTTCTAGGTTAAATAACTGCATAAAATAATTTCAACTTTATAACTTATAGGAAAAGCTATGCTTTGAAATAAAATTTTTGCATTTTCAACCACTGAAGCAGAATTGTAGTCATTTAGCAAACATCATAACTTGAAGTTAACCCTTTTTTTTTCCCAGGACATAGAGCTAGAGAGAATTTTTCCATTATAATGGAATTCTCTAATGAACCATAGTTAACATACTAGGTTGCTTTCTGTGTAATCTTGAAAAAAATACAAAAGGTATTTCATTATGCTACAAAAGAGATATATAAACATGCAAATGTTTCCTGTTGTTATAAGTTTTAAGGAATGGCTTCTGTAAGCATTTACCTATAGCATATCTAGATTAAATAGCCCTGCTAGAAGGAAGAGAAAAGATTTTGCACTCATTTAGTCATTAAACAGAATTGTGAACAGTTGCTAAAATAATGGATCCCGATTATTCATTACCATTATGCTTTACTTGTTGGAATAGATACCTGATAAGAATCGCACCAGAGCTATAGCTATTAATGAATGATTAAAGGCTAGGGAGCAGATGTGAAGGGAAAGTAGAACAACAATACCTCATTTGTTTTTTTCTGGGGATGCTTCATTCTCTTCTACTAAGTTTTGCTTTGAGATATCTACAATATAATGGACTGAACTAGGACTGTATTTGGACTCTTTCCCATCTTGTAGAAAGCTCTCTTTCTTGAACAGTGACAAAAAAAAAATAAAACCTTGACAAAGTTTATGAACTAAAAATAACAATAATGTCCAAAATGTCAATGGAATTATTTCATTTAGGTGATTTTAAAACATTTGGATTATACTAGAATTAGCTTATGTTTGTAACTAAAAGCCATTTAACAGAAAACCAAAATCTTTTACTTGAAGCGTCAAAACCATGTTTTCTCAAATTTAATTTTTCAGGGTGTTGAAATCTGATTTGACCTATTTCCTACAAAGTTTTGGCTTAGACAAATAGAGGCATTTTTGGATGAAACTCGTTTTGTCAAAAAGCTCCAAGCTGGCTTTGCTGTCCATGGTAGTCCATACAAATATCGCAGGGAAATGCTGGTATACGCAATGGCTTAATCAGCTGAAACTTGAATAACACGCAGACACGTATCTAACTGATCCCCAGATGACTAGGAAATCTGTGTCCCATATGCTGTTTAAAAAGGGAGGTCTTAAAATTTAATTAGACGGGAGAAAGAAACAGACCTTGCTTTTTTTTTTTTAATCATCATTCAATTTTTTTCACTTTATGTATCTATCTAAACCCCATCTATTCACCTAATCTACAGACTGCTCCACAACTGCTTACAAGGTTTGTCGTGTACTACCTAAATTCACCTGTTTTATTGGCATCCTAAGAATTCAAATCGCAGAGAAACCAACTTGAGAACCAATGAGGTGAGTAAAATCATCATGGACAAACACACATGCTTGCCTGCATGGGAAATTAGCATGCAGTCACCTACGGCACAGATGACTTCACCAAATCAGTGCCTTTCAGTCTATACCAGTCTGCAGGCTCCTGGTTTTCTTCTTCTTCCCAGTGGAAGTACAGACCTTTATGAAGCAAATCAAAGCTCCCTGATTCTTCATAGGTAAATTTTCATAGACCTCTTATAAAAAGCTCACAGACCTCCAGTCTACATGTAGAAAGCAACACCAGCACCAGTGCTCTAAATCTGTTCCACATAGGAACTCTTTATAGCGCACAAAGACTGCAAAGTACCTTTACACGCTTTCAGAAAACCCATCTTTTTCAAGTTCAACTAACTTCCCGTTACAAGCACAGACGTGTGTTTTTAAGTGACTTGTCCAGGTGACAGCAGGAGATCTATGGACTATCATTACAAAGCTGATTGATTATATAGTCCCATAGTCCTGTGTTTTCTGGTTCTAATTTGGGTGATTTTACCCAACCAGCTGGAGAAAATTTTCCTCCTGCTCAGTAAAGAACTGTGCTTGTGGTACAAAATAGAAGTGCTACTACATTTCTTGGGCCTAATGAAGTGCTCATGGTACCACCAGAGACTCTGTCTTTATACATAAGCCTTATTAAGACTTAGTTACCTTTTAAGGCGGTAGGAAAGCATAGAGCATGAGGTGGATTACCAGCCGCAGGTGTCTGCCTTCTGCAGGGGGGGATGCCCGCCCTCAGCTGCTCCCATGGCTCCCCTGACTGCAGAGCGTGTACAAATGCAGTTGGTCTCCTTATGACACCCACACACAAAAAAAAAAAAAAAAAAAAAGAGGAAAATTCAGTGCCTGGAAAAGACCACCTTCCTGATTGCAGGGCACAGACAGTTAGTCGTTCTCCAGAAAATCTAGCTGCAGTCATCCCTGCATTGAGCTGGTTGTGAGAGTCAGCTCGGGTTAAAAATAATTAGAGCTTATTTGGGGGTGTGGAGGGGCAGGGTTTGGATCCATATTGTTGCAAGGCCCCATGAACAATTTTACAAGAACAACTGAAGGAGGGCATAGGCTGGGAATCATCAGCTGGGGGCTGTTAAGAAGGCATTGTCAGTGAATGGCACCGCTTCCCCCAATTTTCACTGAAACAGAGCTTGAGCGTTCAGATAATCAGCCACGACATCTGAGATATGGGAGAGGTACCAAGCAGATGGGCCAATACCTGCTTAAAGTGCTCTAGCTCGAGTCACTGAAAAGGACATCTGCCCCTGCTCTCAGACCGGGTCCCTCAGTGACCCCACCGCAGCTGGGCAGCAAGAACTCTTCCGTGTGTTTATGAACGGGTATTTTTCAGAAGCTTGTGCTCCAAGTGGTATTGTGAATGAATTTTCACAAGGCAGCCAAAAAAAACTCCTGCTGTCAGATGTGCTGAATATCAAGTCCTTGTTGGAACACGCAGAGGTACTAAAGCTCCTCAACAAAACAGTTGCAAAAATATTTTTACGATGCCAAAACCAGCAACCCTTAGCCTTGATCAACAAAATAATTTTATCTGAAACTTTTCACTCTGAGGTACATAATAGTTTTGGAGATTTCAGCCCCCAGAATGAAAGTTTAGCATAGTTAGTGGTATCAGAATGTTGAATTCCTGAAGGCAAATGATGGACACCTATGGCTATATTATACTTTAGTCTAAAAAGTTACCATGTCTCTCCTTTCCTCTATTCTTGTATCAAACCCCAGACCACCATATTTTTCACTCGGGCCAGCATACAATGCTAAAAGCATATAGAAATTACTAATATGAAAGGGCTGAATACAAAGCATTTAAAAAATAAACCAGAAATAAATCATTACTGAAGAATAATTGTTTTGTTTGCTTGTCGTTAGACATCTGTTCATAGACACTGCAAACGTTCCACTTGGTGTCTGGGTTTAATAGTAACAACTTTGCAGGGATGCCTTCTTCTTCCTCATTGTTTTCACTTGGTTTCTAAGGCAAGCAAAACCTTTTTTTTTCAGCCCTTTAATAAATTAAAGCTGTTACAGAGTTAGAAGTAAATGACTGCATAGTATGGAAACTTAAATCCAGCAAGCCTCAGAATGTATCAAAGGTCACTATATGCACAGTATCAAACTCTTTCTCACTCCCTTCCCCCCTGGTAATCCCCAGGATTTCTCTGCAGTGACTGAGTAGAATTGAGGGCAAAATTTGACCTGAAAAATGTAGAGCTAGCCCTCCTCTTCCTCCCCTCTCCCTGTCATCTGCTAACATTTCCAGACAACAAACAGAGTGCTGAATTCGAACTGTTTATTTTGCTGGGAATGCCATCTGCATGGTGGCAGCTGGGGTGGGAGGGAAGGCACATAGACGAATGAACAGCGATAAATATAGACAGTAGACAAAATCAGGAGAAGTTCTGCTGCTTTCCAGTGTTCTGGATCTTTGCATGCTTCCATTAAGTGGATACAGCTCCTCTTAAACTGGTGTTTGAACATCTGGATTATTTAGCAAGACAGCAAATTCAGAATATTTGAACAGAGATGTCAAACAAGCCAGTTTGGGCAAAATGCTGAGACTACTGAAAATGCTGAAGTCATTTATGGTTATATTCCATTTTTAACACATTGCAGTATACTGGAACTAGCAAGGGGAAAAAAAGAAGATGAGAGTAAATATTGTCAAAAGGAATACACCATAAATCATCCAAAATGAAAAATCAGTGAAGATCTGGAAAGAGTGTTTCTTGCAGACCAAAGATAAAATCAATGTCCAGATCATCGACAACTGAACCGGAATTATACAAAAGAATTGCTGGCATAACATTTTAATTTCCAATTGCTATTCAAAAGGACCACTTACTTTTGAATCATCCCTTTTCGCTGTATTACAGAAAGGATAATTCAATAATTAAAACCCCATCTTAATGTATTCAGTTCTGTAAATAAGATGATGTCTGAGGAAATTTTAGAGATTGAAATTTTGGCCATGTCTCTTCACAATATCTTGTACACACAGGATCACAGAAGGGCTGAGGTGGGAAGGGACCTCTGGAGATCATCAGGTCCAACCCCCTGCTCAAAGCAGGGTCCGCAAGGCAGCAGGTTGCACAGGGCCATGTCCAGTTGCATTTTGAATTATCTCCAAAGACACAGACTCCACAACCCCTCTGGGTAACCTGTTCCAGTGTTTGACCAGCCTCATGGGTAAAAAGTTAGTTCTTCTGTTTATATGGAATTTCCTTTTTTTCTTTTTGTGCCTGTTGCCTCTTATCCTTTCCCTGGATACCAGTGAGAAGAGACCGTCTCTGTCTTCTTTGCTCCCTTCTGTCAGGTATTTATACACATGTATAAGATCCCCCTTACGCCTTCTCTTTTTGAGCGTAATATATTAATAAATATCAGTAAAACATTAATAAAATATTTTTAAATATATGTTTACTTACTTTGGAAGCACTTCAGAAGTATCTTCCCTGATTTGTCCATGGTTTCCACATTGAATACAGCTCCCAAGATACTTTTTAGGGAAGTGCTGCTGCTGTTAGGAGTTTCATCAACTGCAGCAGGAGACCTTACTTCAGCAACGTCGTATAGTTTCAAATGATACCTAGGTAAGTCATCTGGTAAGACATTCTCCTCTTCCCTTAAGTGTTTAATTAGAATAGACACACACATTTCAACCTGTGTTATCTCACTCTTGGGGTTTCTCTAAAGTTCATGAAATTTAAGAGCAATCAATAACAATGAGTGAGCTCAGTCCTTGAGCAAGTCTACAGCTGCACTACACCTGGAGGAACTAAACCACACAGAAGCCTTTTAGTGCACTTTAATTTATGGAAGTTGGACTCACATCCTTAACTTGATTTGCCTTAACTTTCTTGACTGTCCTCATTTAGAAGTGCCTGGAAATAAATGCTTTACGTTCCATGCTGCAGTTCTCCATGTGTAAGACAAAAAGAAGGAAAGGACGTATCATACTGGTAAACAAACTTAGCCAATGTTGGTCCACTTTAACAAAATCTATGTAATCAGAAGTGTAAAACTACACACATGTCCGTTATAATAAGCTCATCCCTCTGTCTTCTCTTCAGATTTCCTAAAATGTAGTTCTATGTTGCAGTAATATTTGCCCGTAGTGCAAAATAAGACTTCCTCTGTCATGATAATGCCATCATAAGATGTCACGACAAAGACATCTAATACTTTCATTTAAGCATTAAATCTTTCAAAGCTGATACCCCATGCTGATAAACAAGTTTCTCAACAGACAGCATGAAGCTCATATTACCAGCAGTACATACCTAAGCTGGGCGTGGAAAACCACGCAGTAGCTACCCCCACAAGGTTGCAGTTCCACATCCCTCTTCAGGTGACTTAACTGCCAGGTGACAAGCCAGCTCCCTCCTCCCCCGCTCCCCTCATCTTTGCACCACCCTCGACACTCGCCATCGAGACATTTCTGCATGGTTGCCTACCAGAAGACTACCAGGCCTCTCTCTGCTGGGTCACATTCCTGCTGGCTTAGCACACCGAAACAGGTCAGTGACCAGGGTCAGCCAGCACCGAGCCAAGCCACTGCGTCAAGACCTGACTGGCATCGCATTCTGGGTGACACCCCTGGAATATTCCAGGGGTGTCAGGAAAGTGAGGAGGAAGTGCCTTGGTTCAAAAATGGGTCCCAACTGCTTGGAGAGCCAGCTGAAACAAGAGGATGGCATGCTAACAAATGAGCTAATTGTAAACTTTGGTCAGTTTATAAACACTCTGCAGTGTTAGAGTAATTTCAAAGGTTCTGTTTATTTGAAATACAAGCCACATATAGATTTTTATGTAAGCTTTGGAGGCTCATTTCTGAAAGGAAATCATAATTCCAGAATGTCCTAAATATATACTGTTATCCATATTTCTCCTCTATAGTGTTCACGATGGATGAGTAAACAAATGGGAGCTAACACACATCACATAAAAATGAAGAATAACCAACATTGCCAGTCTTCTATGGGAGATATATTACAGCCATTCAGCTAATTCCCATGGGCTCAACTTCTGGCCTTAGTGGAACAATTCTCTCTGTCCTTTGCAGTTTACCTTAAAATCTTCCAATTAACAACTTCTTAAATTTTTTCTTGAGGAAGAACCTGGAATCACAGGTAATCTGCAATAAAAAGGAAAAAGGTTTTCCACCAGCTGCAGTGAGTGGTTCACAGAACAGCAAATAAAGCACAAGCAGACTGTTATAATACCTTAAAAATATTGAATCACACTGTTTTGCATAAATTTTCACAGAAATTCTTAAGGTCTCGAGTAAGCATCTGAATTCCATTTAAATAAAATTAACCTTAAAAAAACCCAACTGTGTTCGTAGTCTCACAATTTTTCAGCTATCTCGACATTTAAGACTCCACCACCACCACCGAAAAGTTCAAATACATTCATAAAAATTTGAAGTTGATTGACCCATCTAAGGTTACGTAAGAAAATGGAGAAAAAACATGACTCTTGATGTGTAACTAAGGGAGAAACATTTGTATGAACTGATTCTTATTCTTCAACAGTGCACATAGTTCACATACTCTCAATAATGAAAATGGGACCAACGCAATGCATGAGGGTCAGATTTTGACAATCCAAGACCATTTATATCAGATCGGAGATCTTCAGCAGGCACTTACACAAACTCCACTGTCACCTTCAACACTGTAATTTCAAATTTGCAGCAGAGGACCTGCAACAAAGCAAGAGTACTATGTGTACCCTAGTTTTCCTGAACTCTTTTATGACACAAAAGCTTTGGTCCTCAGCAAACACTCACCTGGTGTTTGTAGATTTTTATTTTTTTTAAAGGAACAGGTACTATACATACATTTGGAACTAGATGATGGGTTGGAACTAGATGATCTTTAAGGTCCCTTCCAACCCAAACCATTCTATGACTCTGTGATCTGGTTTGTTCTTTAGAAATGGAGCAATGGTTGAGCTGGGTAGCTATTTTAATAAATGAGCGGATTTGGTAACAAAGTCACTGAAATGACCACAGAGACTTTTGTGGAGGTCCCAATGGGCTTTGGAAGTGCCTCCTCTCCTGGAATAACCTCTGGCGAATAGTCCAGTTTCCACCTCAACCATCTAAAGTTACTTACTTCTAAATAAAATGCTGTATGTGGTGGTTAACTGTGAGAATAGTAATCTTAAAAGGAGGCAAATTGCAATTTTGAGCCTACTTTTGAACATCTTAGGGGAGCAGTATAGCACTGTTTCTTACACAGCATTCCCTCCTCACCAGAATTTTCTGTGCTGGAGGAAAATAAAGCAGGGTTCATTTTGTGTTGTAGGCAGAGATCTTTTTTTTAAAAAACCAAACCAAACCAAAAAACCCAAAACAAAACAGCATCCATTCTTGCCATCAGAAAGATATTGGTGACAATATAATTTTCCTGGAAGAAAATCTGCAATAGTTCAGGATTTCTGTAAGTATTACGGATTCCTGGGAAAGAAAGGGGAAAGTTGTTGGGTTTGTTATGGTTACAAGTATCTCAGCGCAGGAATGCTGATTTCCTAGCACCTTTCTTCAAATGCAGGAGAATATTCCCTCCCATACAGTTGCAGGGAAGACAGGGAGTAAGAAGCCGGATGACAGCCTGTCCCCCTTCTGCTAGTGGTGCTTGAGAAGCAGCCATGGAGGACAGGCACGTTTCCTGGGATGGGTTACAGAGGTACATGGCAGCACAGCAGACACTGTGGACATGCAGAAAGAAAACTCAGACCACCTACAACTGAATGCCTCAGCCAGGCTCTTCCTGGCCTTCCCGGCTCTGAACTGTGGGTGTGAAGTGCAGCCCTGTATGCACTTTCATATAGGGCAGTTTTTCGAATGAAGGGAATCCATTAGAGATGGATTTGAACTTTCATTCATCCTCCTGCCACTGATGAGCACTGTAATTGCCAGGCACAGACAACACTTGTCTCCATTTTCTTCCTTCACGAGTCCGAAAGTGCGTATAATGTGCTAGTAGTAGTTTAGAAGTGCTCAGATTGGTGAACGAATAAGCTTTTAATGCAATGAATAAGCCATCATTCAAAGACTGATTTTTTAAAAGTATCCTTTTACAGTACTCAGTGAGCCTTGATAAACAGGCACACCAGAAACTAGTTTATACTAGAAATTACTTCCAAGCTGAATTTACGACTTCATCAGGGAGTCACAGTTTACAGAGAAAGCAGATAAATAGGTTGAAAGAGAAAGGCTGGCAGTATGAACGACGACAGTGGGGAAAAACCACCTATGGAACATAAATTCTGTGGTTCAAATTAATTACTCTGTTCTCTTGGAGGAACACTCATTGAACCTGGGCAGAGATGCCTTCGGTTTGCCCACTAAATGTCTTCTGAAGTTTCCCCTCTAGCACGTGGAGAGGAAGAGAGTCCTCTGAGAGGCGGTGAGAGCAGAAGCCTGGGGTAGGTGTGACGAACACTGCCTGGAGGAACCTTCCTCTTCACACACTGTTGAAAATTAGGATGCTGCCTGGCTAAGCGAAGTACTTCATGTTGGGTGTTCCACATTAGAAAGATTCGTTAGCATTTTAAAAGGGAAGATATCGGTGTTACCTGAGAATAATTATTACAGAACCCTGGAAATTCAAATTCTTGTTTTTACACATATTCATTCATGCAAATGTGGAACCTGACCCAGAAATTTTATTCAGGTGAGTAATCTGCCTTTGACTTCAACAGGATTCTACTATATATGAACAAAGCAATCAGGTCAGGTTTTGCATTTGCACAGCACCCTCCATTCGACTTCAAGTGGGACTGCTATGTTGTAAAAACTTCCAAATCATGCCAATTTGTCCAGACAAGATTTCAAATCTCCGTTTTAATACTCAGCTTCAGCAATATGGAAAGCAACGCTGCCAAATATTCCATAACCATTCTACTGCAATTACTCACATTTTGATTAGAAAATTCTCATCGATATCATTTCACATGGGTGCTGTCACCTGCCCTCTGTTAGATACATCATCTCCTCTCTGCAGTTAGTTATACAAACATTGAAAAATTAGGTTATGACCTGGAATGGAATTGTGATAAACCCTTCTGAAGACATACCTGAAACACAGCCCATGAGAATCCTCAACAGACACAAACGATTTATGCGTATACAAGCAACACACAGCCTCCAAATAAGCTGAAGACCTGCCAGGAGGAGCAGTAACTCAGCTTTAAAAGGAAGAATGTAAAAGAGGCTGTGACTGAGGAATGAGGCACTGAATCTTCCAACTGGGGAAAGGTAAGGAGAACACTAGTAATTTGGGGGATTTACAACATCCCTGTTCTTCCTGATGTGCAAAAAGGCGAGGAAGGAGCACAGAACAAGAACGATTTGGACAACAGATGTGGAAAACTGCACAGGGACAGTGCTCTGCCGTTTCCTTATTTCGGTAGTTGATACTTGCTCTTCTGAGCCACTGGCCCCACTCATCCACCACATGAGCTACACCACTATAAAAACAGTGACCGTAATATGGTCCTTTTTTTCCCTCTTCTCCTGCACAGGCTGCCTGCTGACTGTCCCGCCACCTCACTTGTGCTTGGGTGACCACTACCACTGCGCTTGGGACAACACTGGTTCTCCTGTGGCTGAGGCCGTGGGCTTCAAATTGCAGCAAAACTGATAGCAACCAGCTGCCATGAAAAGGGGTGTCCCCACACGTCCCCTCTTGCATGTCGTCATCACCCCCCTAGTGCCAGCGGTGCTCGGCTGAGTCGGTTCAGGGAGATGGACAACAGCAGGCCAACCCTCCCCAAAGAGGCAGTTCTCAGGGTGGTGTCGTCTTCACCAAGTCAGTCATTAAACAGCAGCAAGCACAAGCAATTGCTAAAAGCTCTCTGAGTGTTTTTTTTCACTTGTGGGCTAGAAAAGAAAGAGGCTGTGGTATTGCTGTAGGAACCAAGAGACCCCAAATACCCAGTATGGTGAGCACCATTCCGAAAACATTATATTCTCTTATTCCTTGGAGCAAATCATTGGGTGCCTCATATTGAAAAAGAAATATACTAAACAAACAAAAACAGTAGGTTAGGAGCTGGAAAACAAAAGCAGCTAAACATAAATAAATCATGGACGTCTAGTAACATAGTAAAATTCTTGGGCATTGTCATCTGTTGCTTATTACAGTTTCATTTACATTGGAATTTTCTTTGTTTCCCTGCAACTTTTGTGTATCCAAATAATTACAGTTGTATTACTGTATTATTTTAAATCTAGTCAGTAAAATGAATAGAGGAGCCTATCTCTGCATTATTCTGGCCAATATTACATTCTATTACATAAGAAATGGGAATTAAATCAATTTTAATGCACCACTTTAATAAGACGACAACCACAGTTCTAGATTGCAATTATGGAGATAATTACAATTTCACTGGTGCTGTTTAAGATTAAGAATACAAAATTTACCTTGGATGAACAGTTCATTATCTAAGATGAACCCAAGCTATTTTTCTTCTAAATCATATCTTGGCTTGTTTTATTTCTTAATTTTGGCTGTTTAATAAAGGCATAAAGAATTTTACAAGTAAAGTATATCAAAACAGGCTAGCTGGTTCAACGTCAAATTCCTGTACAGTGATCTGAGAAAAAAACATTAATTTTGAAACAGCTCTGCAGGCTGAGTATAAAGATTATTAAACATAAGTTTTATATATGCAGAAAAATTGCTTTTGCATGAATTCACTTTTAAAATGTTAATATATGCATAAGAAAATTGTGTTTCTTAATCTCTGAAGAAACACTTATCACTAGGAACCGCTTAATTCTTTTCCTGTGCTTGATTTATTAACTTATGAAATTATGCTAATGGTTTGCATGTTAATGGTTTTGGGGCTCAAATGACCTGATTTTAATAATGAAGTAATTTATGCAGTAAATGTAATCAGCATCTATGAATCTCACTTAAAAGAACATATCAGTGATTGCCCGTGCTAAAAAACAAATGATTATCAGCATGGTATACACTATATGTTAAGTCAGGGAACTGGGACGTGTTCATCTCAGCACACTCTTTGGGCTGGCTGAGTCCTGCTTCGACAAACCACACTAAACCCCGCAATTGCAGCTCTAACAACTGCTTACGGACCTTCAGTTGCAGGCTGACTTCCTCACACGGTCATCTTCCAAGGAAAAAGACAAGGGCAGGAGACGGACAGCACCAGAACCGAAGTCTAAGCCGGAGACAGTAGGAAATGCTCCATGAGTAGAAGACCTCTGTGGCACAAAGACCTCACACACCTGGACGAAAGAGGTTGCAGGAAGAAGGGAAAGCATGTGTCTGGGGAAGAAATTGTAAGTTTGTCAAATTAGAAGAAAAAGGGCATTTTTATTAAGGATGTGACCTGCATGGCATATAAAAGATTCAAACCCCTGCAACATTTGGGACACCTATGTGAAACAGATCTTTCACAAAGATTCTTTCCTAAAACATCTGTATTTACAGACCTGCTCACTGTCAGGATGTATTTGAACCGTGCCTCTGTTCCCCTCCATCGTTTACTGTGCTGTTCCCCAAGACGGGAAGAAATTCAAGACTGGGCTTTGAAAAGTAAACAGCAATGCTTTCTTTGCAGTAATGTAAGCTTGTGTTTTGATAACCTGATGAACATTGATATTCACTTTGGTATAAAAAAAAAAAGAAGAAAAAAAATTCAAAAATACATCACTAGCTGCCAAAGATGACCTAACACTTCAGACACCCAGACAGAAGCTGAGGGAGGTCAGATTGGAAATTAGCCAAAATGTATAAAGTCAATGGAAGAAACCCTGTTGATTCAGCAGAGCTGGACCATTTCTTCCCCAAAGAAATGCCTAAAGGCCAGAAGTCCTGTCCCCTTCCAAAGACCAGAACTGAACAACTGTATTTGGTAATCAATGAATACCTTGCTTTCAGCATCACAAGCATATGATACAGAACTAGCATCGAACACCATTTCCAGAGTTGTTCATTTCACAAAGCAAAAACATGATCGTGTTCTGGAGTGTGGCTAATGCTCTTTATTCTTCCAGAATTCAGACTATTAGCTTTATGCAATTTATTTCATATCTTAAAGAGGAAAACAAGCACATGTACCAACTACTTCAGCATTTTTTTATGTTTTATCCCAGTTATAAACAGACTCCCCGTAAGCCCAAGGACGGATCATGCAAAAACAACTCAGCAGAAGCTGTTCAAACCTTGCGCTTTCCATAGACCAGAGAGGCCTCGCTGCGTGTTCAGGTGCATACAGTGTTAGGGCAGGGCCTCCGAGAACCTCATTAAGGGGGCTGTGGTAGAGAAGGCAACCAAAAGCCCCGGCTGCTGCCTGCACGTAGCTTCAGAGGATGGCGAAGCTGACCCTCCGCGTTAGCCCTTGGATAGGGGCTGAGCACAGCAACAAGGAACCTGATGAAAACCTCCCTGTAGAGGCAGAGACAGGGCTCGTTCTGCAAGCTGCAAAGTCCCCAGCTCCCGAGGAGCCCAGGCTGGGCTGAACTCCCCTGGTGTAATAAGAGCAAACCTGATCAAAGCCTGTGTGCTTGCTTTAGATGTGGATGCCATGCACGCTGTTACCATAGAGCTGTGACAGCTTAATGAGCTATCACCCATCACCCCAGTCACTGTTACGGTGTGCACGCTCCTACCCTGCCCCCGCTCTCCAGGGAAATGATCTTCTCCAGTCTCAGGGAGAGTCTCTCAGACGAGTCCTAGCTGCACCAAGCTGCCTGCTGCAGTCCCTCTGCCAGACCCAGACACTCTTGTCTTGCCAAACAGGATTCCTGGAGGTGAAAATTCCCCTCCTCCATTTCCCTGTGTTGTGCCTGGAGGACACTCCCCTGACAAGAGGGACCTGCTGTCGGCGGAGGCAGGGTCAGGAAGGCGGAAAATAAAAGGAGAAATTTCAAAGTTCAGACACTTTTCTTGGCAAACTCTAACAGCTCAAAGGGATAAGCGTCTGTCTGCTGTTTACTTGGAAATCTGACAAGAATAACTTACTGCTGACAAACTAGGCTCGCAAACGCCACAAGCCCAAGCCACAGAGCCCCGAGTGCTGGCTCACGCTTCCCATCAGACACACACAGAGACACCGGGATAGCCGGCATCCGCGTTTCAAAAGCAAACAGGAAAATCCCGGCATGCTCTCTCTTCCCCACTTGTGGGAATCTCGGCCTCCCTGTCCGGGTGAGGACCTGGGGCGCTGCGGTTTCCCCGGCGGTGAGAGGACAGGGAGCGCTGCCGTAGCTGCCCTCTGCTCCCAGGCAAGGGCTGGGCGCTGGAGAGACGGCGGCCGGGGCTGCCCTCGCCTGCCCACCTCCGGCTCTCTGGCAACGTGAGGGTGCCATTCCCTTCTGCAGAAGCACCGAGGTGGTCGTTGGCGTTAGGAGGTAGATGTTCCGTCTTTCTGTGCTGCATTCCTTCTGGCTGAGAGCTTTCTGCAAGGCAGCGGGGGTGAATGGAGGCTCGTGCTTGGTGGGAGAAGAACGTGAGATCTGGAGAGAAGAGCCAGGGGACCTGTGGTGCTTCCTCACCCGCTGTGGCTCGGGAAGGGAGGCACAAGGAGGAGGCGTGTAACCGCGGCTTCTTCACTGTAGCATGGAGGGAGGCTTCATACTGACATTTAAGGTCCAAAAAAAAGCATCAACACACTGAAACACAGCATTTACAAATGGACTAATCAGCCCTAGGTACTACTCAAACACCGCAATTGCAGAAATAAGCTTGATAGAAACCACTCTTGTATTTACTTATCTGCGTTAAAGCAGAACAGAAGCATACCACAACACATACAAAATGCTAGATGATTTGAAGCTATCAAATTGTTCATTAGCTAGCTTAAATAACAGCAGACTGTTAGCACAGCCATCTTCATTTCACGCTACTCTTGTTTCTTACATTGTGTCGTGATTTAGTATTAGGCTTTAAATAATTCTGGGCAAAGATTTATTTCCCTGTATACTTGTTCTACCCCCAGTAAATAGGCCTACATTCCAACTAATGCTTGCAGTTTTTAAAATGCAATCAGCAGTAATATTTATTGCTTTTTTGTGTGCCCATCCAGAAAAAGAAAATTGTTACCAGAATAACACTCAGAACAATAACAGGATGAAAATGTGTGCCCTGTTCTTCCAGCTTGCATGCTTTAGTTCAGAATCATGCCAGTTCATGTGGAAGTCAGTGGGAAACCTGACCAAATGAGGACTTCTGATTTGCGTCCTAGGCATCTTTTTGCTGGATTTATCACAGCTAATGCCCTTTTGTTTGTCTCTCTTCACATTCTAGGAATGTAAGTAGGCCACAATGGCAAATCTGCACATTTGGTCAAAAAAGTTGCTGTGATTTCAAAAATAGGTGTGAAGAACACCATGTTGCAAGCTGAGAGGAGAATAAAAATATGGGCTTCAATTTATTTGTGATTTTTAGAAAGAAAAAGGAGAAAAAAAGCCCAACTTTCAGTAACAACGCAGAGCCTTTCCCGAGTCTCATCGCTGTTTTAATCTTAATTCCTGGAATCTCAACAGCCCGATATTCCTGGATCAACCCGCACTGCCGCAGAACACCCTGATCCTGCCTAGGAATGGTTAGCCACAGGGATAGAGTTTTGCATATCTCTCCCTCTTTCTCTCCCCCCTCCCCTCTCCTGAATCAAAGGTCTCCTGCCAAACATCTCCAGTGTTGCTTCATGGCTCTTCCACTCCTCTCCTCTGCCTGTGGCCTGCCTCTTGGAGTATCTTTCGTGCTCCCCCCTCCCCAGCAGACCAGCCCGAGGCCAGGGTGACCTCTCCCTCAGGATCTTTTGTCTGGCCGCCTCTGACAGCATGGAGCAACAGCGACAGCGAGCAGCATCCCCACCCCAGCGCTTCCCTAATCAAGCAGTGCTCGCACAGCTCACGCCCGCCTGCAGGCTTCTCTCTTTAATGTGACATTGATCATCATGACACAAAATGGTCACAGATATCACTTCCTGAAATTCAGGAAAGTGACAGCTAGAGACAGAATCGCTAGTCTATGGCCTGGAGACTATATGGATTATTCAGGTCAGGATAAATCAGGATGGATATTTGCCCTACTTCCATATTCTAGCTATTAATAACCAAAAGCACGCCAGATTGTGGCTTGTTCTGTGCGACTGCACAAGGGAGCAACGCTCCCTCCCCCACGCCTCCACATACACATGCACAGACTAATATTTTTGGCTAACGTTTGAAAGCCATTCGCAAACCCAGCCTCTGAGCTTGGAGTCAAGCCCCAAGCATGTGGAGGCCCTCCTTCACCAGGCAAGAAAGGGAAGCCAAGGCAGGCTGTAAAAGATATGGGAGACCTCTCCTGGTCTGCTGCTCCAGAAACCATAAAGAATACAAACTGCTGCTCTACCCTGCTTTCTTCACGCCACAGCACAGCTCAGTCGGTCAGGGCTCACCCCCTTTGCCAAGCACACTGCCAGAAAATCAATGTCCTCCTGGGAAGACCTGGTAGAGAAGCTGCTGAACACCTACCCAGAGAAGCCCAGCCACACTGCTCCTGGTAAAGCTTTCTGGCCATCGCGCCTATCCAGGATTTCCATATGAAGAAGCAACACTTCCTCCTCAGTACTGAAACAGAGAGATGATACAGTTACAGAATAAAATGAAGTTGCGCCTTCCCCAGCTTTAAAATAGCGAGTGATTTGCCCTCCATATCAACTCAGCACTCACCTTTGAGAAGCATGCAAGACAGAAATTGTACAGTGTCTCTTTGCAGAATACTAGCTTTTATGAGCCATCATTAAAATTTTGGAAGATTAAGCCCTCAGAAGCCTGAAGCTCTTCTACTTTTAAAACGGTCTTTCAAAAGCCAGCTTTTGCTTTCAGTTGTGAAGGAAAAAATATGGATATTTTTCAGTCCACCGACAGGGAAGCACTGCCCTGACAGCTGAGACAGCTTCCCTGAATAGGATCCCTCTGCTCTTGGGATTTGGAAAGCTATTCTCTGCCATCCCTTTTGGGTCACTTATGCAATCTGCTCTAGCAACTGGTGCCAGTTCAGTCCAGCTACAGACCAGACTCTCTGCACTGTCTTAATGCCATTCCCTGGATTTGCCTAGGAATAAAGCCTTTATACTTCCCTCAACTACCATATTCATGGCCTACTGCTGCAAAGCATTACTGCTAGTCCCAGTCCATAAAATGCCACCAGTTCCCATTTTAATTCCAAAAAGATAGCTCTTATGCGGCAACTGCACCACGCAGCAGTTACACAGTAGTTGAGCTCTCTTCTGTCTGGCTTTCTAGATGCTACTCCATATTTTATTTATCAGCTAAAAGCCAAGCAAAGTAACAATAACAAGAGTAGGTCGAGTGCCAAGAGCAGCATACCATCCTCAGCAACACCCGTCTCCCCTCTCCTGCTTCTCCCGCACCGCCCTGCCCACTGTTGACTCTGATCTTACTTAGTTGACATGAGGCCTCGGCGACTGCAGTTCACAGTCCCCGCGTTTTTTGTCCTCTGCCGAGCATAGTGCTAGTATTTCTAAGCAGTTTTAAACAGGCTCTTCCTGCACAGCTCATTTAATAACTAGATTTGCTAGATCTCTAGCCATTATTTGGCAGAGGGCATAATAAGTACTTGCCAAGTCCTATCTTGGGTTGCTCTTCCAGAGATTCTTTAGGCTGGGGAAATAAAAAGCGTCCTTCACTTTGTTTCTGCAAGAAACCCTTTTTTTTTTTTTCCCTGCTTCCTTTGTTCAAATCATAATATCCTGGACAGAGACATCTTGAAATAAATGGTGGTTGGAGGTTTCCTGAGGACCTAAACCGAGAGCATGTCAATAAAATAACCAAAAGTTCACTCTATTCTCCCCCCTGCATTGGATTGTCCAGATAAAGTAACTGTTCTTTTGCTTAAAAAGGCACAAGTTGGACCAAATTCTCCACAGCAGTCCAGGAATCTGAATGTGTGGAGAGTTGTTCAGTCACATTCTGGTTAACACGGGTACCTCCATTTCCAGGAGTACTGGAGCCTCCCTGCTGAAAACCAGAAGAAGAAAAATCTCCAGGCTTGTTACATTAAAAGATTCGTGAGGAAATGACAGGCAACCTGGGGAAAGAAGAAAAGAAGTGTAGCACCCCCACATTACAAACATCATTTTAAAGACTTTCAAGGAGGTAAGAGAATGAAAAAATGAATGTTTCCTTCTCTTTGCATGCCTACTAACAGGATAAACAACAAGCTGGGTTGCTAACCTTTCTAAATGCAGGGACTGAAAAATCACATTAAGGATGGCAGAGGGAAGAGCCCCTCAGAGAAGTACAGAGAAAAGGCATAGGCAGCCCAAGGAAGTCGATGGAGTCCAAAGGTTTTGTATGGAGCTAATCCACCAGCAGAGACAGAAGGCGAGAAGGAGATTTCTCTCCTTATTGCCTGTCTCTATCAGTCAAAATCTGAAGCAGGAGATCTACAGTATCCTTCCAACATTGACCCTCAACATCTCACTAAAATAGACTGTGGCTTAACAGCTAGGATAGACCCTGACACTCCTAATGGGGTAAGTTTCAGACCTAATCTACAAGAGTTAAGAATGACCGCTTGGCCGACAGCTGGGACTGTAACAGGGAGTCAAAAACCTTGGAGAGAGAATAAAGAAAAATGGGATCGTGTCCACCTAGAAGTGAGATTCAAACATGGAAAAAGCTTACTCTTGAGCTACAGTCTCTTCATTGTAGAGGCTTGTTGCTGTATTGGACCCCATGTTATAATTAGCAAATGAAGCATCAAATGATGAACATCTGATTTCGTTTGCAAACACATATATACACAAGATGATGTCTCGTCAATGCAAAATACAATGGTTTAACAAATTTGTAATTATACATTTCCTGCAGATTTTCTGCTACTTTTCATATAGTATTTGAACATTGCTTGCCATGTTATCAATAGCTTTCTGTTATTTAAGTATTTAAGCAGCTGAGTACCATATTTCTGCATTACACAGCTATGAAATTTGGTGCTCTCATATAAAAGGTACAAAGATAAAATTGACATTGTATGCAAGGGTCTTTTTTTCAAATATAATACTGGCTTTGTGGATAACAAAAGCATATATAAAATGTGCTTCTCTATAATCACTACTTACTTTTATTGTTCCTTGTATTATACAACATGTGATAATATTTAGGGTGGCCTGCTTTAAGGAGTTATTTTTTCCTGCCTGACTGTACCAGTGTTATTTTCCTCTAGACATACTTCAGAGATGCACTAGTCCAATAAAAACCTTACTTCCTAAGGGAAATTCCCTTGCAGAACACTGTCAGCAAGAAATGATATCAGACAAACAGGAGGAAGACACATCGGAGTCAACTTCCCAAACAAATCTAAACTCACCCTCATGTTCCGCTACTTAATAAGGCAACAGCTCTGAGCACGAGCGATGTGCACAAGAGATGCAAATGTACTAACACATTTCCTGGAAGGCTTCTGGGAGACAAACAACAAATTCGCAGCAGCATACTATAGACTTACCAAATACATGCACATATTTATTACAGTAATATTAAAAGAACAGACTGCTTTTTTTTCACATGTCTGTGCAGCTTGTGCACAATGGGAGCCTCTTTCTGTTCAGTGTCTCTGGGCATACTCCTTGATCCAAAAAAAAAGAAGCATCAGCCTCTCCCTCTTTCTCCCCTCCCATGAGTATTTGAGATTCACATGGGTTTGTTTGCTTCACTGAGAAATGGAAAAAAGACTAAAAAGAGGGTCAGACACTCACAACAGTCTGCTGCTTTTTTTTTTTTTTAATTATTACGGAACAGTGATATTTTCCTATCTAAAATCATTTTATTTACTCATATAGCAGAAGGTAGGAAGGACTTTGGAGGCAGAACATAAAGTTAAATCTGGTTTTGCAAAGGTAATCAAGAAGGGCTCTCAGAAGATAATTCTGAGAGATCAGAAGTCTTGGACACAACTTGGGTGTTCTTACTGCCAAACATTGTCACCTAATTCCTGGGAGGATTTCATCAGCGTTACAAAGGACAGCAATAATCCCACTTAAAACGCCTTCTACAAAAAGACTTCTTTCACCAAGGAATTGATTCCCTAGGGAAGTCTCTTTTCTCTAACGAGAACCAAAAATCCAAACTCATGCTCGTCTCTGGTATGTATCTATAAAAGATATATATGTGACACGTACATGCATGCACTCATTAGTTGTAGCTGTCCATATATGCTAATCCAAGAATAATTTATGTTTCTATTGGACCAAACAGGAAATCCATGTTAACCCTGGTTTATGGACGCTCTGTGGCATGCCACGTGCTAAGGGTGAAAAGACTCTTTCTGAACAAAATGAGTTTCATTTTCAAAACAGTGGTTTGAAGGTTCACCCACACAGGAGCGAAATCATCAAACCAAGGTCGATGATGTCATTCAGGACAGCCCCAGACCACAAAGCACAGGTGTGACTAGCTTCTCTTAAAGTTTAGGCCTGCCTGGAAGCACTCGGTGCCCAAGCTGGTGCTTGGAATTTAGAGGTAAATTTCAACCACAGATATGAAAATGATGGAGGGTCAAATATACAGTGAAATGGATATTCTGGAAAGGGAAGGGAGGAGGGAGGAAAAGACAGAAATACTACTAGCGTACAGGAAAGCAGGGAGAGAGGACACCAAAGAAAACACAAGGTAGGGCAGAGAGCCTGCATGACTTTAAGCTTTGAAGTTGGGTATCCCAGAAAGGCCTGGATCTCTTGCCTGTGTCTGGGACCCTGAGCTAAAATCTTTAGTGACGGACGTAAAATGGAAATCCAAACTCTTACTCCTGAGCTGCGCTTCCCTGAAGTTTAGTTCAGGATATTTAAAGGGGCAGGAGCCAAACTTTTATGGTTTTAGGCTTTTTTAACCTGGGGCATGAAAGCTGGCCAATGCTCTTGTGGTTGTACAACAGATTGCACCACCCCATGTGCCACAAAATCATCTGGTGAGCTGCAGTGCAGTTTGCAGCATCTATCCTGCAGACATCCAAGATGATAACACCAGAGGCTGCTGAAGATGGCAATAGGTGTCTTAGGAATAGCAAAGGAGGTGTAGGTACCATCTGCTTGCGTTAAGTTCAACCCAGTTACTATTAGTTCATCAGGATTATAAAACTTTATTACACTCACCCACAAAACCAAGGAATTTTAAAAAAAGGACAGGCAAAATTCTCCCTTGTTCAAACACTGAGGATGGAACAAGAGCAAGCCTGGTACAAACATTTCAGTCAAATAAACAGGGGAATTCAGTAGATGCCAAGAAATGCATATTAAAGAGTCTCACTTAGGAGACTGTAACAGCCTGCATAGTAAGCTTCAGCATAGTATTTTCATACGACATACTAACAACAACAACTGATGAAATGTCACATTGTTCACAGTGAAAAGAAAACATTAGTTCTTTTTCCACTGTCTTTGCTTTGGTTTAATCTTGCCCCAGCGTATTTTAACTTAAGCCAATTTGGGATGTTAACAGCATACAAATATGCTTTTCCCGTGAGCTGCCAGGGAAGGGTTTTTTGAGCTGGAATTGTGTTAAGCTGATTACTTCTTTTATTTTCTTCTTAATAATAGAGCATTTTTAATTGTTTGAATCCTAACAGCTGATAGAGCTGTTTAGAGAGTCAGGGAATGCAAATGAAGACTGAGAAATTCTTTCAATATAAAATCAGAACTCTCCTAGGCCATGGCAACAGCAATTTTTCATTAAATTATAGATTCCTTAGGGTTGCCTTCTTCATATTGACAAGATCATTTCATAGGGAGAGGAGGTGAGAGAAAAGAGAGATCTTCCTGAAGAAACAGAATTGTTACGACCAGCAATTAACAACATATATCCCAGCATGTCACAGTGGGTCTTCTCCTTTCATTCCATGAAATAGACTGATTATAAAAATGCTTCCCATTTGAGCGCCTCAACCCTAACATGGTTTGCATCAGGCTGCATTTTCCCTCAGGCTGAAAAATACTGGTGTCAACTGGAACACTGAATGTGTTGAACCTGCCATCACAAGCCTGAAAAACCTCTGTCCTCACTATCACTCATACCTTCTAGTGAAGTGGCAGATGGGGCTAACTCAGTTCCCCTAAGGAGTCTGCTGTCCCACAGATTCACACTTTGCCATTTCCCCCAAATATTCGCATTTTGCATATGCTGTTTTTCTTAATGTCATCCCTTCCCCTTAAAATCCATGCAAACCAGCTACACCAAAACCAGCCCAGAAGCCTGCAGAACCTCCACTCCACAGACACTTTAGGTGAATGATCCAGAACGAGTGGTGATAATGTAAAGGCACATTTACACAACTACATTGTCTGCATTTGCAGATCACAACAAAGGTGGTATTGACAGAGCTGCGACAAAACATGACACTATTTTTTTGTTGTTGTTTTTTCTTATTTTCATTGCTTATAGGAACTGTTGTGTCTTTCCCTCTGAATATCATGACATGTTTTCTTAATGGAAAACAAAATGAGTCCTTGTTTTTCCCCTCTCCTTTTCCAAAATTCCACTCCTGGCCATAAAGAGTTATCCTTTATACCAATTAGTTAGAGAGTGAAGGTGTTTCTCTTTTGATCACATATTCCAGAGTAAGAAATGATACCGAGCACTAAATCACAGCTCAGTAGTAGGCCTTCTAAAGGAGTTGTGTCTAAACTGAATGTTGGGCAGTGTAACCCTGGAGTGCTAACGGTGGCCCATGGTCTGAATTTGAGCGACAAATCCGGGTACAGCTACAACTTGTACTACTGGGAGGTTTTAACTGGAGTAAAAAGTTTACACAGAGTCTACTGTATTACTGCTGAAGCTTCTGTCTGCCCTGAAGTCCTCTGTCTAGACCTGAGTTCCAGAAAGCTTTCCTGTGGGGAAACAGGAAAAATTAACCCACGTAGTTTTCTCTACTTCCGAACTCCTCGGGTATCTTCCACCTTTGAAATCATGGCTTCTTCACAGCAGTTTAAACAGCTGCGTAACATTTGTACAAAAAAAAGAGTGCTGAAAGAAAATCTAACTCAGAATTTTTCTCATTCTAATTTCACTTCAAATTTTAAAAACGTTAAAATGGCACAAACCTGGAAGTGCTACAGGAAGCAGTCATGGAAAGGAGAGCATAACCACTTATTTTTTGGTCTAGAAAATCAATCCTATTTCCAAAATCAAAACTTTAACCAGACTTCATATTTTATTGGACTTAGTATCTGAACACACTGAAAGAAAACAGGCCATGCTCCTGACACTGTTGAGAACATTTTAAAAGAAAATCCCACAGATGATAACAATCAATTATACTTTGCATATCAGGATTCCCCAAAACTAAAGGTGCTTAAAAGAAAGCAGAAAAATAGGATGGAACGTGCAATTTTCTGTTTGCAGTGTTCAGATTCTAGTGATGAGCCTCAGTGATGGGGTAGTACCAAAGGCCTTAAACATCCAATGTAGAAACTGTGTTTTTGAAGTCTATAACTGACAGCTAAACTAAGTTTTCCGTCTCTATTTCTCTTAAGATTATCATAGAAAAAAAGGCCCCATCTTCAAAAGACATTTATCAAAGATTTGCCTATAAAGGCTGTATCTTTGTAAGTCACATTTGCACATACTGAAACGGTACCTCTTCATGCACAGAAAGACACCTGTGAGCAACGGGCTTTCTAGTATAAGCAAGTGCTGGCCTGAGATTACAACATATGCACACACACAGAGCCAGCAAGAGATATTAAATCTGACGTTTCCACGTATTTAGACAGGATTAAATTTAGTTTTAATGTTAGGCACTCCTTTTTGGTACTACCCTACCCTGGCCTCCCCCACCTTTGAAGCCCCTGCTTACAAAATGTGACTGGGGATTTCCCCGTCACCGTATTTTAAGTCTAGCCCCTACCACAGCACATAGACCCGTTCCTCTCATCATACTCCTGTGCGGTTTGTTTGGGGGGGTTTGTTGGTTTTTGATTTTGGGGTTTTTGTTTGTTTGTTGGGTATTCTTTTAAGACTCCAATCAGCCTGACCTATGTCAGAAACCTGGTAACAGTGCCAGAAAACGCTAGCAGAGTGATCTTGCCCCCACGTTCGCTAGCTTCATGACACATCTACTTCCCTCCTGGCAGTACGTGGGAGATGAGTACCTGCTGCTGCTAGCCAGTCCTGCGCAGGCCAGGGCAGAGCCTCAGAGGAAAGTACAGAACCACAGCTGGTTTGTGGTTAGCAAAACCCAATCTTCAGCTCCAATCTGGGGGAGAAGGGAGTAAGGACAATATTCTGCTATCATTTTCCTACAAATTCCTACAGATTACGCATAGCAAGGAAAAAACCATAAATAAACACTTGCAATGTATATCTCTCTTCCCTGTGCTTTCCAAATGCAGTTCTTCCACATTTTCTAACCAAGTATTCAACTGAACGCTGTTTACTAACAATGGAGGATTTACTGATGTGTTCGGAAAGTATCCACTTGTCACAGAATGAATTCCTCTCTGTGTTTTACATCCAGTGGGTCAATTATTTTATTTGAAGGCTTGAACTGACTTCAGGCAGAAGCGCACAAGGGCACAACTTCAGATGAAGTAGTGGCTTTGCCTCATTTTATAGGTCAATCACCCAGTACTTCAGCCTAACACCTACTCAAAATGATGCATCTCATTTCTGCTTCAGGTTATATTTGCTCTGTTATTTCTACAGAGCCACCTACAAAGTTTCTGGAAGCACCAAGTTTGGTGGCTGTCTACTCTAACAGTTTGTATATATGTAAATGAGCTGTTTAGCACCTAAACTGTTCTTAGGAAGATTCACCGACTAGAGATGTAAGATAAGAACAGTAAAAAAATAGCTGTTATTTAGACAACAAAAATGGCAGGAGATCTTTGCAAAAGGGTCGCTTCTAAAAACTCTTTTCTAAGCATCCCACTTACCCAGATACAGAGGTTTTGGCTGCCTGTTGGCACTGAAGGTTTATTTAATGCTTCAGAAAAGTAAGGAAAGGAAAAGCACAAGCCTGTTCCCCTCTATGGATTTATTCATCATGGAGAAAAGCCACTGAAAACGGGGTGTGTTTTTCCCAGACTATTTTACATTCAAAACAACAGCCCTGTCTGCACTGGAAAATTCCACAGTAATGTGGAGACCTAGAGAGAGACTGAACGAAGGGACTTAGAGAAAAAGGTACATGTTTTAATTAGATTGAATAAGGATAAACACGCTCCCAATAAACCTCACTCAGACCTTCTGAAGTTCCTCCAGAAAAATCAAAAAAGCCAGATTCTTATTTGTCTGATATTTCTAAAATTAATAATATTGCCAACAAGCCAAAGAAACCCCACGTGCTTCTCCACCTGTCATTTACCTCTTTTCGGACATTCTAATATAAGAAAAACAAGTTTTAGAATGGATAAGCTGCTTAGTTTTAAACAGTCTTCCGTGGTGGTCAGTGATTCCAGTGAAAGTTGATTGTGCTCAGCTCCCTACAAAAATCAGTGCCTGTGCTGAACAATATGCGTATGTACATTATGCACACGCACACTTTAACAAAGATACAGATCTACCTTTGCCCTGTTTATCAGGTATTCACAAACTTTTCAGTTCTAGTTCAAGCTGCCTTGCTGTGAAATCATAAGCAACTTGAGAAAGGGTTTTATACGAAGTATATGTGCATTCAGTACCCTAATGCTTTCCACAAAACACATTTAGCATAACACACGCACGTAAACACCAACTGTCCACGCGGGAAACATATTCACTATGGTTATTCAGAAAATTCATTAAAAATTACGAGGCATGTACAACTGTATCTAAATCCTTGGTTTGTTCTTACAATTCAGATGCTAGCAGAGCTGGGAAAACACCGAGAGCTGTAAGAGCATTCTGGGAACCAGGCTGAAAGCTAACCAGAGCTTCCACTTTGCTTCTAGAATAGCCATGTTATAAAAATTTTACTCTGAGTAAAAGAGCCTTTCCAGATGTAGCTTGATAATACTGAACTCTGTTTCCACTAAGAGCTTTAGGAATAGTATTAGCTCACATGGAAATAATTTTTTAACTAGCTGGGAGTGGTTCCCTAACAGTTCCTGAAGCTGTTCCCCCATGCTCATATCCCCTCCTCTCTGGCTCATTTTAGGAGCTACACCCAGTGTGCAAAATGACCTCTGCACCTAAAGAGGCAGAAACTATTTCATGCATGGAAAGAAATGGATATTGTGACTGACTGGCTAGAAACACCATAAGAGCCAAAGCAGAGCTTTTAAAGTTTTTACCTGACAAAAAGGCCAACAAGATCAATCTGTCTTAATGATGCTGTGATGAAATACTTCAGCTTGTCAGGGTCCTGGAACATTATGACAAATGCAGCTTTCTGTATGATGATGTAAGATGATGAGAAGCTTAGTAAAACTGGACTTGTATTTTCTTGAAGTCTGTAAATTTGAAAGGTCCTCTTCATACAGTCTAAGGTCAGAAAAATTGAGGATTATATAAAAATCAGTGATGGTAGAAGAAGAGTCAGTTGCATTTAGACATGACAGCAAAGATTCAGTGCTTTAGCCCATGTATACTGAACCAACAGGACCACTTTTCAATTAATCTTTCTCTCACCTTGTCTCTTAGCAGATTCTTTGGCCTGTTCACTGAATTTTTTTCTACCATCCATCTGGGTATATTTCTGAGATATTAGACTCCAAAATATCACAGCAATCAGAATAGTTTATTCTGGGAATAGTTTACAAAGAATGACATATATACATGCAAGATGGGGAAAGGAGAGACTGAGACCTTCAAACTCAAGTGGAAGACAGCAGGTGGATGACAACCCCAATGCTGCAAAAAAAGGAGGAGTAAGCGGATCAACCAGAAAGAATGATTTTCTGCAGAATAGTAAATACACAGAACTATTTGCCAAGTAAAAGACTACTCAGGTAGATAATACTAATTGGTCAGAAGAACAGAGCAAAGAAAAAAAATACAAGCAAGAAAGAAATTGGGACCACGTTCTCTCTTCAGTTTAGGAATTTCTTAACCACTGTAAGACATGGATTCTCAGCCTGCCAGTCACACGCTAACCCAGTTCACTCATCTGTAAGCTCCAGGTTTTATTGCTGCAATGCAGTGGACCAAGCATCTTTCACCCTCCTTTGCCATGAAGTGCAGAAGGTGGAAGAGGCTTAGTAACTGCTCCTGACTCCTATGTTGGTGTAAGGAGAATACTTCAATAATTCTGGCAACCTTGTGCAAATACGGACTTTGGTGGATGCTCCCGTTAACAGAGAGACCTGAGCCTGCCCTAGTCACAAGCAGGAATGGGCATGCCAAAAGCAGTAGCAAGGCAGTCTTATCCATGCTTGTCTCTACTTAGGATCTTGCTCATTATATGAAGCCGTACACCTCGGGGAACCACCTCCACTTACCTTGCGAGCTCCCTTCTCTCTGCTCTCCACCACTATAATGGGGTTTCAACACTGATATATTGTGCCAAGTCTACTTGAAGGACCACCACTGTGTGGCCATGGTCTCCCGCACCACCTGTGTTTCGCTATAAAAAAAACCCCATCACCAAATGTGCGTCAGACAGAGCCTATACAGACTCTGGGCTTGCTTTGCATTATCTGTTAGTACTGTGACCAACCCCAAGCTGCAGTCACAGCAATAATTGACATGTATTTCTCCAGCCTAGATTGCCCTGAACACATTTCTATACACAAATAAAACTGACACAAATGAATGAAGTTATTCCTCCTACAGGCTGGAAAGGAAGAAAATAAGCCCATTGTTATAAGTATTGTTAAACATTTAGGAGGAAGTCCTCCGCTTTCAGGATGAATGAATGGATAGAGATACTCAGTCCAGTTATGTTACTAATAATTTATACTATCTTTCAAACTGCATTAAATTTGCCCAATGCATAGCCTCTACTCAGAATTTAAAATATCAAATTAGTTTATTGATTAACTTAATTTTCTGCTGGATGCAGCACCTGCTTTGCATTTCAGAGTGAGGCTTCATTACATTTGTATCTTTGTTGTTTATCTTCCACCCGGAAACTGACCCCAGAAATTTCATTATTCTGTAATAATATATAGCATTAACACCTATTTTAGTCACAATCCTCAGAATGCAAATACAGGAGCTGACACGGTGATTTAATTGAATTTTACATGCCAGTTTGTAGTCACTTTCATTTAAATCCAACTTAGATGTGTCTGACAGTTTGAATATCACCACGCTGTAAGCCAAGACGACAAATCAGTCAACCACAGCACTGCTAACTATATGGATTTCTCAGCTTGCTAATGTAATTCCCTCCAGTTTACACATCTTGTAAGCAGTATCTTTGGAAGTAAACAACTGCAGGAAGAAAACACCAGATTCAAAGATGGCTTGACTAGTTCCCATTGAAAGAGGTGGCCACATGAGATCTGGGGCCACGCTCCGGGGAGAGCAGAGCTGGCAGGCACAAGACCTTTATTATATCTGGATCCACTGCTTATTTCCCTGTGAGCTGCTAGAATATACTTAGCTCCAAAGCAAATAAATACAAGCTAGAGCACGCTGATGCCCTAAAACTGACAATGTATGTGGTGGATGCTGCATAGCTGGACATAGGCTGCAGTCCCCCAAAATGAGGGATGTCTTTGTTTCTCCTTGTCACAGTGGTTTAATTAGAATATTGATCAGACGCAGCCTGTTGAAAAGAACAGGCAATTCTTCCCTCCACACACCAAAGAATTAACTGCCCCTTCAGAGCTACATGTACTGGAACAACCTCTACTGTCAGTCCCCCTTTTTGCCCTATATTCCCCCCCCTCTACAGTCAAAAACTTAATTTTGACTATTTACTTTAGTGTATGAAACAGCTGCTTCATAGTAAGACAAACTTGGCAAGTTTGAGGCATCAAAGCCTGACCAAGTTTTGCAAGGTATGATTTATAGTTCCCTTCTTCTTGTACAGTACGTGGGGAAGCCAAGAGTGAATAATCCTTTTGGGTATCAGGAATCCAAAAGCCTTGTATCCTAGCCATAGCCATCATGAGGCAACTGATCTAAACATTTTTTTGTTAGATTTTGGCAATACTGTTTCTTACCGGGTTCATCTAAATCTGTAAAGATTATAGTATATTCCTACTTTGTATAAGTAGCCTATATCATATGGTAGAACAGGTAGTTCACAAAAATTAGAAAATGCCAGCAATGCAACAGATGCAAAACATTTTTTAAAGAGAAACCTATTTGTTTTTCAAATTAAACCTAAAAATAGCAAATGCCATATACACTTGATTTTAGACGCAGGGGGAAACATTCTCATTTGGAGTTTTCATAGACACACAGCTTAGATTTTATGAGCTGGTTAGGTTTTATTAAAAAAAAAAAAGGGTTGGATTTTATAAAAGCACTGCCTTTACAAGTGTTCATTCATGCTGACATACAGGTCCCAACTCAGCTGCCAAACCTTTTGCTTTCTTTTTTTGTTTACAACTATGTCCTTGTTAGCTCTTTTTTGTGCTGGTAAGAAGCAATACAAAGCAATTCCAGCTGATTTTGGCCAAAGAGATCGAATACATATTGTATTCTATTTCCACATGCAAGAAAACGGTTTATTTTAAAACCAAACTAAGCAAAACAAATCAGCAACTCCAATACAAAAATACATATCAAAGAACCAGAATCTGACATTTGAAGCAATGCTAGCAATTGGGTTTGGTATCTGGTGACAAATTTATTTCAAAAAGGGATGTAAATCACAGGCGTCACACTCAGCCTCCATCAGAGCATGTCCAGTACAGAGAATTCTCCTGTGTCTGTGGTGTCAATGGCATCCAGCACTCTCTTGAACTCACCATGGAGTGTGGCACATTGATCAAGGGAATCTTCTTTAGTCTGTCTGAAAATCTGAGCACGAGCAAAGTTATTCTCTGCAGATTACCAATCAGTTCAGCAGGAAATAATTTCTTAAAATGCAGGGTGTCGGGACCTATTTTAATGTCCCATTTTGTTGACTCTTGAAAGGTACACCTTGTATGCAGTCCTCACCTTTTTACTTGCATATGTGCAGAGCTCTTGAAAAAGCAACGTGGTTTTCAACATGGATGGGAGGAAGATTTATGCCACTGGAACGAAAACCTTCATGTTGATCTTTCACAAGTAGCGATTCCAAAAGTAAGCCTGTATTGCCAACAACAAGGAAAGGAATGATACCTGAAAGTCAGACACTCAAATGTGAATTAAGAGCAAGGAAAAGAACAGCAAAGAGCTTTCACAGTTGCCAGAGAGAGTAAGCAGAGATTACGGGAAGAAAAACGTCAATTCTGTGAGTCTGTGTATGCTGTAAACATACTCTCAGTTGAAAAAAAAATCAGCTTGTGAAGGACAGGGCTCCTGCTCTGTCTCTATAGCAATGAACCGAAGACCTGGAAGGGCAGAGCTGCACCAACCAGGGTAGGTAAATAAACCTGAGGTGACTGTGTGCACACTAATGTCTGACTTGTTTTTCTGATTTCCAAGTTACTCATTTAGTGCTTGAAAATATCAAATTAGAATACACACCCTTATAAACCAAGCTTCTTATTAGGTAGGAAAACTCTACCTAAAAACTCTACTTCTTCAGTAAAATGAATTTTGCTTAGGAAGTCAGACTTCACGATGAGAGAAAAGCAGTGGGATGGGGAGGAAATGTAAAATCTGGTCACTAGGGGAATTTGCTTTTAGGTCTTGATTTTCACTATTCATGAATAGGGTTTTACACCTTTCTCTGCCAAACATTTAGCAGGGAAGCTGGCACAACTACAACAGACACAGTCACTCCATCTGAACCTGCAAGACGCACCTGATGATAAAGTATATGAAAAAAAACATGTGCGAGTCCACAAATAAGACACAAGGCACTTGGGAGAAAATAAAAGAGTCTCTCACTCCCCCCTGAACACACACACACACACACACACACACACACACACACACACTCTTTGTTTAATAATTATGAGAATGATCATTTCTATGTGAAAGATGGGTAGAGTAAGAAAAAACAAATAAAAGAGAATAAAAAGAGAAAGATTTAATTATTTAAAAAAGAAAAGTAGTAAAGACCAGGATCAGGAAATAGCAGTTTGTATCAATCTATTTAACTGATGGATAACAAGCTCCAGAGGGAGGAATTAAACTAGTTGTATGAGCCTTCAAGTCTCAGAAGAGAATTAAAAAGCATAACGTCTCATGTTGGGAAGATTGAACCTTTCATTTGGTTTAGACAAAATAAAATTTATAGCTTTGTTTGGCAGCAATAAGTATTTTTTTAAAAGACCAAAATATACAATTAGATTTCATATTTGCAGTTTTCATAAAAGCAAACTTTGTGTTTCAGCTGATGGGAATACTTCAAGAAACAATATTGCCCTTCATCCTACAGGTATACAGACAAACACATCTAAAAGATCAGTGGCTGCCCACTTTTCTCAGGCTTCTGAGACCACAGCCATTGAAGCTGCCCCACAAAACCTCAAAATTGAGAAACTTAGTAGTGGTAGTAAACAAAATTCGCTGCTAATTTAAGGCCTCTTTTAGCAGAACAGTGTGAAGCAGACTTGGTGCAAATGAGAAGGCCAGTGAAATCAGACACATTTTGCTCCTCCTGAGCCAAATCACTGCTGAGAATTCATCAACAATCCATAATATGCGAAGAATGATGGAAGTGATTCTATACTGTCTATGATGCACAGGTGTCTTTAATTATATTTTCCAAGCATGGGAAACAGCACTCACTGGCTAGATACCATTAAAAGTAAGAAAGAAAAGAAAAGGCTAGAACACAAGAGCAACTGAAGTTTGGCAACAAAGAACTCCTGTGTTCCCAAAGAAAGAGGCACTTTTCTTCTTACTCAGTACTGCCTGGAGAAGTATGTCCTCTTCCATTTAGGGTAGGGTGGGAGGGAGGGCGAACACATTGCTCTTTTGCACAAGCTTTTCCAGATGCCCCTGATTATCCCCCCAGATGTAAGGAATGCATCTATCTGATGTGGAGAAGGATGAAAATCAGGAGGTTCTGTAAAACCTCCCTGAACTCTGCCACTGGATGAACAGATTTGTGCCTAAGTTTATCATCTGTAAAAAAAAGATCCTGACATTTACTTTTTATTAAGTATCTGGATAGCAAATAATGAACAAGGTGCTATTAATAAACAAACACTGTTTACAACATTTTCCTGCAGTAAACCCAAAAATTAAAAATGCAGCTCACAGAAGGACCAAACATTTTTTGCTGATAAGGGGAAGCAGATTTTTCCTTCAGTGACTTGAATGTATTCCAGCTACACAAATCAATAGCTTCAGAGGTCAACAATGCAGAGGTGCTGAGGCTGAATCCCAAAGTGAACAGGCAGCTAATACTGGAAAAATGCCAAAGCTACACTGAAATTATTGGTGGCACCCTGACCTGACACAGCAAACAGAGGAGGAGATGTTGGTTAAGCTTTCAGTAAAAATGTCTGCAGCACCGGAAAAATGCAGAGCAGTAGCAGGAAAAGCAAGATATTATTAGCACTTTCAGTCAAAATGGGTTCTGTCAGGGCAACACAACTGCTACATTTAGAAAGAGCAAGCATTGCTTTTCCTCGCTGATACAATCTGTGAACAGGAGAATCAAAGCGTACCAGGTAGTAGTTAAGAATTTTTAGCTACAAAACTTACTAAAAACCAGCCGGGTCAAAGAGCAGACAAGCAAATTCCATTTGAAAGGGTGTGTTTATCCAGGAAAATTAAAAAGTGGGGGAACACGGCGCGATGGGCAGCTGAAAATGGGGAATGGAAGCAATAGAAATAACAGAATTACAGGGAAAAAAGTTCTTCCTTTATTGTGGGACTCCTTGACTAAGTAGACAGCAAGGTGTGCCAGAGTGTGGCTGTGTGCCACTCATTTCTTACAGTGTTATGCAGAAAGGACACCACTATCCTACTCATTTGGGCCAGCTCTCCTGCTAGAAGATTCTCTCAGCAACCTAATTCCTGATGCCAATTATCGTGCCAAAACAACTATCCCTGTAGGATGGTAGTAGTAGCAAGCCGTTAAATTCTAAGCAGGTCCCTTACTTCTACTGAGAACATGGAGATGGACAGTGCCACAGCCCTTTTCCCATGCCATGATGAAACCCTTGCACCTGCCTGCTGTGGCTTTTCTGAACATCCACCAGGTCACCAGCCTTGGTCGGAAAGCCCAACCAAGCACGAGCGCGTGGAAACATGCTTGTGTGCTCCTTGTGCAGAAGTTGCCCAAGAACAAGGGGAAAGTCTCAGCTGCTGTAAGCAAAAGAGCAAGTCATGCTCTTTTGCTCTTTCTTTTAGCCACCACCTTTGCAGTTGCTCCTGAGACCTATCTGGGGAACATGAATTGCATCTTTTCAGCTGGGACCTTTCCTAAGTTCATTTCACCCCAGCACAACAGGCTCGATGTCGCTCAAGCAGTGAGGGAAGGAGTCCCCAGGAGGAGGATGGTGGTTAGAGGAAGGTGCTGACTTTCACGGAAACAATCCATTTGATCAGACTGTGGAAAGAAGGGGAGGAATAAATTACCCTAGTAGGCCAGAGTGATCACATTGGACACAAACTGGGCACTCCTGCTGCAGAAGATGTCTTCAATTAAGAATGAAATTTAGGAAAAGATGCTTTTGCCACCTTAGTTAAACTAATACCTAATAAAAAAGCAGTACCTTTGTAGATCCATTGACTTCACCAGGATTTCCACAGGGGACAGATAATAATCAGCATCAGGAAGACAGAAAGAGTGGACGAGGACATCCCAGCCATGTGGGCTGCAGCAACATTTAGGGACGCCTCATAGATCAAAGCCACATTCTACTAGGCATTGAGCAAACAAACCACAAACCCAAACCTCACCCAATGAGCTGCTACTTGCACATTTGCAGAAACGCTGGTAAATACAGATGCCTGGGGAGAGCACTGGTAGTAACAAATCCGCAGGATAAGCAGCAGCCACAACATGCAATTGTTAGATCGTGATCAAATACTTTTGCATTTATCTTAGTAGAGAAAAAATCTAATCATCCCTAATTTCCTCTAAATACATATCAATACAACTCTCCCTCTTGCCTTCAGCTTTCCGTTTTTACCTAGTCCTTAATGCATTTCTCTCCCCAACACATCCTCCCTATCCTGAACCCTCTTTTTTCCTGCTTTTCCTCACCTCCCCCCCAAAAAAAATATACTTTTTTTTTTTAAACATTGTGCTAACGTTTAAAGCTTTCTTTCTGTTTCCCCCCACTAAGGGGGGATTTACTCAGAGTGCAGCTCCATTTTAGAATCTGACATTATCCCCTACGAAATCACAGTCACAATAACTTGGTATTTATTTCATTGCTAAAAATACAGACTTGTCCTATATGACAAAATGTTTGCTCTGTTAATAAAAGAGACACTGTTGCTACTGAATAAGCAAAGGTTTATTTTCCACTTTAAAACTCAATATAATTAAACATAGAGGTTAATATTGGATTCCCAAGTAACATAGCTCTGCTAATGTCAATTATTCTTTGCAAACAGAGTATGAGTTCTGATTAATGAAACAAATCAGTTCAACCTGCACCACTGCATAAGCCCATTGTACTTTAAATGACCTTGAGGTGACTGACTGCATTTCCTTTCCCCAAAGGGTATTTTCTTTTTTTTTTTTTACTTTCTTGTTTAGCCTTTTCATATTCATGGACTGGAGAGTGTCAGTTGGAACAGTAACACCCAAAAAGAAAAAAAGCAGCACACAGATGGCTTTTAGCTCATGCATCAGGACTCACACTTCACTAAAAAAAAAAAAAAAATCTTCCTGAAGCAAAAGTCCTGAATGTCAAAGAAGAAAATAATGTATCCTCCAGACTAAGATGCAAAGTGGGAGGCAACACGGCACAGACAACACCTGTTTGTCCTCCTGAAGCCTTCAGACTCTCTGATTATATTCTCTGATCCTTCTTCTGCTTTCCCTAGGGAAGTCGGTGCTTCATGTGTATTAAATTCATCACAGAGCTTTTACTGCACAAATGGGCCTTGCTGTTAAAGTGCCTCTAGCAATAGTTTGAGGTAGGTGGCTGCATCCTGGCAACATTTTCAGCATTACCCTACTGGGTAGGAAAGGGCAACATCCATTCTTTTTTTCAAAGGCTGTCAGGAGACGAAAGCACTATTCTACAGAAATTATATGTATCTTAGACATATGACACATAAAAGAGATGCTTTTACTGGGCACATTAGCATTTTCTGTGTCAAGCTCCCATCAAAACAATGTCACAAAGAGGTAGAAGAGGTCCTTAATTTGATTTCTTCGACAAAGACCGAGAAAAGTCTAAAGGCTTTAAAAAACAGATCATTTTTCCCACCAAATAGTCACATTTAATTCGGAGAAAAGCAGCTCGCTTGTATGACAGGGTTTACTTAGCATGAAGTTTTAAAATCAGCTGAGTGCCATACCACCCATCTGCCAATCATGGCTACCTGAAGAGCAATATATATTCTGGGACTGACTTGTTACAGAGGACACAGGGCTGATAGGATTACCTGGCTCTTTTCAAATGCATGTAACCTTTCTGAACTTTTCCATGTTTCATAAAACTAAATTTATTTGAGTTGTCCAGGCAAAACAGTTCAGCAATCTTTGGAAAAGTGCTCAGGAAAACCACTCCAGCCTTGCTGCTTTCCCGTTTCTCCAGGAGAAGGGAGGGGAACACTCACACCGGTACTGCACAGCCAGTGCACTGCCTGACAAATTTAATTCAGCAATACAAATTTTATTCAGTTCAGGAACGGGCCCAAGATCACATTTCCATTTGATTAGCCACAGCACATGGAGTTTATGCTTGCTGCAGGAAGACAGACAACGGCTTGATCTGATAGTAAAGCAAACAGTCGAAATACTAACCCCTCAACATTTTGGAACAGATTTGAAGTGCTAGTGTGAGTTCATACCGTGTCAGCACTCTGCATTACATGGCTGAGGCATTTTTGATCTAGAGGCTGTGAAATCAGACTTATTGCCAAAGAACAGACCCATCTTGCGCTCCTACTGCTATTGCTCTTAACCATCTCTCATCAATTTCTGGCTTGGAAAGCTGGGAAAGGAAGGCTTAGGAGCCTTTGTTCAGACTTCGTTGTCCGTCAGCCTGTTCTCAATCTGGGTGCCTGTACACCCTTGCAATTGAGCCAGAGAACTGAGCTGTACAGCTCCTCTCAACCTCAAGAGCCGCTTGTTCAACTGAAACTATGTTTGATAGTGTCCTAAGGAACTTCATTCAGAGGGAAAAAAATGAATGTGCACATTCCCAATGCAAGTTGTGCACAAGAACTACTTCTGTTTCCTTCCACAAAATCCCAGGCAAAAACATTTTCTAGACCACAGGACAGGGACAGATTCACCTAGAGATGAATTTGGCCGAGAGACTCCACAGATGAACATGTCTCAGTCTGCTCTTCTCTCCTCCCCTCTCCAGGCTCCAATAGGGTGCCAGCTGGGCTCAAAATGCTACAGTGATATTTTCTTGGCAAGGCTCTTTATAACATGTTTAAGAAAACTAATTATTAGAAACACAGCCCACCTGCTGCATATGCTCTTCCTCACTCCAAAATTAGTTGGGGTATCAGACAGAAGGGAAATAAGAGTAGGATCAACTTTTGACTTGCAGGTAATAACAGCCTCATCAAAACCAAGGCAAATAACACTATCATGGATAATTATATGAACCTAGCATACCCCAGTAAAAATCACAAGAATGATTTGTGAGCTGTAATCTTCCTAAAAATTTGTTTCCCATTGAAATAAAAGCATTAGACTTCTAAATGCTAGTTTAAAATAAAGGCAATGATTTGTTTCCAGCTGGTGCAATCATTTAATAAAATGCCTGCTGTGTATCCAGGAGTAATATTCTTCTTTCCTTGGCAATAAACATAATTACCCTGGTTTTGGACCACCAGTTAAGTCTGTCCCCAAAGTATTCTCACTCTAAGTACAAGATATTCAAAAAGAATAATTTGCCATATGGAAGATAAGAAATTTAAAAAAGCATCCTGAAACGTGCAAATGATTTGGGGGAAAAAATCTAGCAGAAGGTTGAAGTCACTTCACTATTATAATTATTCATCTAATGTTTTAATAATAAGAAAAAAAGCAGTCTCGCCCTCTTCTCAACCAAATCCAAACTCCATACTTTGTAGGTGTTAAAATTAGCACCTTCAAGCTGCAAGGAGGTAAGGAAAAGAGACAGCTTCCAAATAGCAATAGACTGGATGCAAATACTACCTGGAGCTGTAGTTAATTATCTTGCTGATGTTAATTGGCCTTGTTTGTCAACAGCAAAAGAAGAATGAGGTGCTAGGTGTGTTGCTGAAGGGTTAATGTAGCGCTGTCTGTAAGGCTTTTTCCTTTAAAGATAAAATTTACATAATGTATAATAACTATTTTCCTTCTCCAGGCTCTAGAACAAATATTTGAGTAACAAAAATAAAAGTGATTATATTGTTGCTTTTTTTTTTCCTAAAGCACAAGTAAGACAAGAGAGAGGAATAAAACTGTCTGCGGCAGAACTGTCCCAGTGGTACACTACATTTTTCAATATTTTGATGAAGCAGTTTGTTTGGACAAAATAGCTGTGTGTTTATGAAACAATGTTATTTAGCACTTTAAGCCTGGAGCTGACATGCATTGCTCCCAAGCTGTGTGATCAAATTTGAATGGTAACAAGAACACACTTTTTTTTCCGTTTCCCTGTGTACTTTTAAAAATGAAGCATAAGATAAGGAGAGATCCACCTGATGGCATTTCTTGAAGAATCAGTCAACAGCAGCTCCATAATAGACAGCATGCAGCCAGGTGATAATAACTCGGGCTCACATGCCTGAAAAAGGGAACACGCAAGTACGAAGCAGATGGGAATCGCTGTAGGTACTGCAATTGAACGAGACGAGAACCTCATGAGGTTCAACATGGCCAAGTACAGGGTCCTGCACCTGGGCTGGGGCAAGCTCCGGTATCAATACAGGCTGGGAGATGAAGGGATTGAGAGCAGCCCTGCTGAGAAGGACTTGGGGCTAACTGGTGGATGAAAAGCTGGACTTCAGCTGACAATGTGCACTTGCAGCCCAGAAGGCCAATTGTATCCTGCACTGCATCAAAAGAAGAATGGCCAGCAAGTCGAGGGAGGTGATTCTGCCCCTCTACTCCGCTCTGGTGAGACACCATCTGGAGTACTGCGTCCATCCTCTGGAGCCCTCAGCACAGGAAAGACATGGACCTGTTGGAGGCAGTCCAGAGGAGGGCCATGAGGATGATCAGAGGGCTGCAGCACCTTTCCTGTGAGGACAGGCTGAGAGAGTTGGGGTTGTTCAGCCTGGAGAAGAGAAGGCTCTGGGGTGACCTTATAGGGGCCTTCCAGTACTTAAAGGGCTTGTAAGAAATATGGGGACAAACTTCACAGCAGGACCTGTTGTGATATGACAAGTGGCAACTGTTTTAAACTAAAAGAGGGTAGATTCAGACTAGATATAAGGAAGAAATTTTTTACAATGGGGGTGGTGAAACACTGACACAGGTTGCCCAGAGAGGTGGTAGATGCTCCATTCCTGGAAACATTCCAGGTCAGGGGCTCTGAGCAACTGATCTAGTTGAAGACATCCCTGCTCATTGCAGGGAGGTTGGACTAGATGACTTTTTAAGGTCCCTTCCAATCCAAACGATTCTTTGGTTCTGTGAAGAAATCCACAGCCCTCAGCAAATGCATTCATCATTCCTCTAGGAGGAATGTGGCAGCAATGTAAAAGTGGCGGTAAATAAATACTTCAGGAAATTTTGTTGAGCAATAAAGAACTGAACTGTAAAGAGGCCTGTATATAACAACACAAAAATATATTCAAAAAAATATATTAAAACCCCAGCTATTTATTACTGACCACAGCTTTACCAGAAAAAAAAAAAAAAAGAATGTTGTTCTACTCAGTACCAACAGTAAAGCTTTTGATTAAGTAACCGGTCTGACTTTCCATGCTGCTAGCAATCAGAGAACAGTGACTTTAAAATTTGCATACATTTCCCAAAATGAGTAACACCTAGGTTGTCTCACTAGCCCCATTAGAGACGTTTGCCTTTGCCAAAGCAGTGCTTATTCTCACAGTGTGTCGATGTTGCAGAAAGCAAAGGTCCCCAGCCTGTTCCAAGCCAAGACTCACTGGAGAAAGCTAACGATGCTCCATCCCCCTTGCAGTGCTCAACCCCCTAGGTGGTTGCCTGAGGCTGCTCTTGCCACCTTCTTAAAGGCTAATTACAGAAACACAGAAGAGAACTACCTGAGGTGGCCTGTGCTTCCTTTAGCTGGTCCACAGCCGAGCTTGCGAGCCACAGCTGAGAATGGCAGTAGCCAAGGGCTGTGGCACCTTGGAGCTCCAGGTACATGTGTCCAGCCAAGACACTGACAGGAGGCTACTCCCACTACTTGAGCTTCTGCATTGAAAGCAATTTGGAGTATAGAAATTCCCTTAAAACCCTGGGCAAGCTCACTGCAATCTCAGCTGAAGAGATATTTTCCATAGCATAACCTTTACCCCGCAGTCTCTCCCAACTCCTTTTCAAAATGAACTTGTCACAGGCCAATGCCACTTACTTTCTTGGCTTTTAACAAGGATCCATACAGATGCCACCTTTTCCTATATTATTCAAACTCGCTCCTCCTTAAAGTGAATAGTATGTAGAAACAGTATGTAGAAACTCCAACACACATAACATGGAATAACCTTTAATTTAAGATAGAAAGGTCAATAAGAAACATCAGACCCACAGTTCTGCTTATTCCCAGTGACTTTGTGTTCACCAAGTCTCTAGAGTCGAGCTGGCCAAATGGGAAATACTAGTTTGGGCACAATTTAAGTATTTCATGGGAATGTATCCATTTTGTCTAAATTCAGAGGAAATTATATAAAAATGAATATTCTTATAAAGGTCAAAATGCTTCCTTTTGACATTTAAGCTCTTTAGAATAAGTGACATATGATTGTGGGGGAATCGCAACCAGTTGTACTTTGTACATATGAAGGGGTCATTCATTTCCAGGGAGCTCCAAGTCTAAATGGACTAGAAAAATAAATGGGGATATAACATCCAAACATAGGACTAGATCGTAATACTTTCACTCACATTAAAGAATAATTTTTTATATAAATAATCCCACTAATGTCAGGACTACTGATGAAATAAAGGACCTTATTTGTTAAAAAAGATGATGGTCTGGCTTTACCCAACCAAGCTTAGGAAAGGAAAATATCTCCACAACCTGTGATTTGAATATATGTGATGGCTTTACTTGTTTGCTACTTTTAGTTTCATCGTAACCCCTAAAGATTCCACTTTGTATTTACTTTGGCCAACTTCAGCCAAAAGCCTGAGGTTTCATCCCTTCCTAATCTTTCACAAAGTGATGAGGTGCAGCTGTTCAGATCTGTTCGCCAGAGTTTTGCTAGTCCTCCTTCTACAAAGTCTCTTCTGATTGTGATTGAGGAGAAAGAATTGGAATTAAATAACTTCAGGAAAAAAAACTATTCTGGATAGCTACAACTCAAGATCATCTTAGAGAAGGCACAATAAAAACCCAACCACTTAGTGAGGGATAATCAAATTTAGTATTTGCAAGTAACTTTTCAGAGACTCTGGCATCTGCTAAGTCTCTAATTCATCACAGGGTTAGAGCTGTTCCATAGCTTTTCACATTTACAGATTTATATCTCCTGCCTTTGATAGGGTTTTTGCAGTCCAAGCCAGTGGCCCTTCTGGAGAGTGACTGATCTCTTCCAGCAGCCTTTTTCTCTCACGCTTGTATGGATTTGATGCTCGTGACAGCACCAGACTTACAGTTCTTGAGACCAAGCCTCCCTCTTTATGCACTAAACAGACATCGCTAGTTCCAGCCCGCTCACCTGCCTGGCCTGGAGGTGAGCAAAATCCATAACAGCGATAATCTAGTTCTTTAAAGCATTCTTTGCACTTGCACACAGTAGGAAGAAATACAAGGACACCACGTCATTGTGACAACTCAAATCCTTGGCTCTGATGGTACTTGTGGATGAAAAGCTGGACATGAGCCAACAATGTGTGCTTGCAGGCCAGAAGCATCCTGGGCTGCATCAAAAGAACCGTGGCCAGCAGATCCAGAGAGGTGATTCTCCTCCTCTGCTCTGCTCTCATGAGACCCCCCCTGGAGTACTGCATAGAGCTCTGGAACCCTCAGCACAAGAAGGACACGGACCTGTTGGAGCAGGTCCAGAGGAGGGCCACAAAGATGATCGGAGGGCTGGAGCACCTCTCCTTTGAAGACAGGCTGAGAGAGTTGGGGCTGTTCAGCCCGGAGAAGAGAAGGCTCCGAGGAGACCTTATAGCGGCCTTCCAGTACCTGAAGGGGGCCTACAAGAAAACTGGGGAGGGGCTGTTTGCAAGGGCATGTAGCGATAGGACGAGGGGCAATAGTTTTAAACTAGAGCAGGGCAGGTTTAGATGAGACATTAGGAAGAAGTTCTTTACAATGAGGGTGGTGAGGCACTGGAACAGGTTGCCCAGAGAGGTGGTGGAGGCCCCATCCCTGGAGACATTCAAGGCCAGGCTTGATGAGGCCCTGAGCAACCTGATCTAGTTGAAGATGTCCCTGCTTACTGCAGGGGGGTTGGACTAGGTGACCTTTAAAGGTCCCTTCCAACCCAACACATTCTATGATTCTATGATCATCCATCTATTTCACAGAGGTCAATGGCTCTAACATGGCAAACAAGCCACTATAGCTGACATCCATCAAATTCAAACCTGGAACATATAGAGCCTTCCACATCTAAATTGTTTTTCCTCTGTTGGCCATGACTTACTACAATCAGCACTCCTTCAGGGTAAGATTCCAGCTTCATTGACATCAGGGGTGAATGGAGCAGAGATTTCACTTTCGGTGCTCAAAATCATGGCATTACCAAACACTCAGGTTTGGGGGGACCTACCAAGGTCAGGGGGTCCAGCCGCCCGCTCAGAGAAGGGCCAGCTTTGAAGTAAGAGCTTCATCAGCATAAAATCTTGGCTGTACTAGAAGAAGAAGAAAAATCGATTGCTTTGCCAAATTAAGGCAACCTTTTATGTAGTCAGTTAGTTGGTCAGTTATTCTCTGTTGTCTCCTCTTTGGAATAAAGAACCTTTCACTGCAAAATCACTCATCCTCTCATTGCAGTACAGCCACCTCCTGCAATAAAATTTCCACAGCCTGTTTTTTGCGCACCCTCCTGCCTCCAACACTCCTTCAGATGCTGCTTTTTGCCTCCAGACCTTGGCAACGGAGATCCTGCCTCTCTGCCTGCCCACGGCTGGTCTCCTTTTCTGTCCCTCAGGCCCAACGCCCAGCTTCTGCCCTTCCTCCCGCCGGATGCAGCAACATCACCCCAGAGCCTGAACTAACAGCAGATTTATTGGGCTGGCCTCTGCTCCCCTTCAAATTCCACTTCTAGTATTAGTGTGTCTCATTAGTGTGCACACGTGGCCAGCTGAGAACCAAAGGAGACACAGAAATCACTCAGCACTCCCATTAAGAGACATTTTAAAATTTCGCTTTAAGCATAGACATGAGGGGGAGACTAAGGCATTTTATCTGTACCTAAAGAAATCAGTGGCAAAATTTGCCAACTCTAATCTATGCAGCATACAGGTCTGTTATCTACTGCAAAATGCAAGATAAAACAAACAGCCCCCAGCAGAAACGCTGTGAAGAAACCCTCCAGTCAAACGTGTCATGAGAAATACAGCAAGAAAAGGTTTTCCCCAGATGAGGGGAAGGACAGAAGTGTAGAAAACAGAGGTTAAACTTCCTTTTTTGGGAATGGTTCACTGTGGTTTTAGAGAACAAAAAATGTGGTGTGTCAGCCACTGGCAGAGGAAAATGGTAAGTTATACTATTTTCAGCTACAAATCTAAACCTTTGTTTAGTTTGGCTTTTTCCCCAATCAGGTTACTCCTCAACCTCCTGCCCTCAGCAACGCTACTCCCTCCTCCTTCACTACTAGACGGCAAGGCACTTAAAGCAGGAGACATCCTCGGGGTGTGGGGGGGTGGGGTGTCACGCATTATGGCTCAGAAACAGCAGTTCATTTAAAACATACCTGAAGCTCAGGTTGAGTCCCACCTCCTGCGTGCGCTTGAGGAACCTCTTCTGATAGCGTTAGGCTGCCTGTACGCATAACACGAAAACCTGGGGTTTTCGCATAGGGGCTGCAGGGTGGTGCCTACTCTCACTGAATTTTGAATACTGAGTCCGCTTACGCTATCACTACACGTCCCAGAAATTAGCACCTCTGAATTCTTGTATTCACAAGCCTGGCAAGCATATTTTTGGGAAAATATTACTGCTTGTAGAACACATGCAAAATTTGCTGTCCATGGAAATTACAGCCAATTTCAGCCTCAAGGCTAAACAAACCAACCTCTTTGTAGGAAAATAAAAGGGAAAAAGTCAACGCAGGAAATATTACAGAAAATCACCATTCTCTTATGCTCTTCCCTGTCACACACACTCTCCTCCGGCTTTAACCATGTGCTTAGATTTGGATGACACAAAAGGGAAGAATTCCTGCTGCCTCTTCTTGCATGTCAGTAGCATTAGTAACACCACTGTCTCATCACTGTCTATAATCTTGTCTCGCTGATGACACCAGATGCCAGTTTTATACAAGCATTCAATTAACGTTTTATATACCACGAAGCTCGTAGGTTATTTTTTAATGTAATATACACACACATTCTCTATAAATTATTTTATCTGCTTTTATGGTTGTTTTGGAGCTATCTATATCTCACAAGCAAAGAACAAATTAGCCATGTGTAAACACCGTGAAACCCACAAAAGGACTTCAACATTAAAAATGCTCCTATTGCCACATTTAACTCCTGGTGTTCAGCTTTCCTGTGGAGCCCTACTCCTTTCCAAGTCACATGCCCTGCCTCAGGCCTTGGTTTCGAAGACAAGCCTCCAACCCTCTGGGAGTAAACCTAAAACTCTCAGAGCACTGGGCACCTGGGGGTGACTACACCTCCACTGTTCCTACAGGAACCTGCTTTGAGAGTTTTAGTGATACTGAAGAGACAGTTCAGCTCTGCACTGCAGGTTTAGCGCTTCCAGTAACAGACCACCACCTAAAGCAGGGGTCCCACTTCACCGGCCTAAATACTCCAACCTCCTGCTCCTGGCACCGAGCAAACTTCTGAAGAGACGTAGACCTTCAAACAGTGAGTCCTTTCCTGCTAGTGTAACTAACTCCCTGCAGTGGCTCACTGCACAAGCAAAGGAAGGCAGCAAGGTAATAGCCCCCTTGAAGGTACTAAGCCTTTCAACTGGTTCAACATTATCCATAAACTGCACCCTCGACCCTTTGCGGACTTACTCCGTTTCCTCCAGTCAAGGTCTCTGGCCCAGGAGCTTTCTATCCAGCCCAGCCCTGTGCTGCAAAGTTAACTACTTGGAGGTGGGCAGTGCTAGCACAGGAGGGGTTTTATGCTTGTTTTTCCTGCAGTGTAATTCTAGATTTTAAATCAGGGAATACATTTATTCTTCATATCCGGGCAGAAGAAAAGACAATTAATAAAAGGAAGGGTACAGTACAGTTTGTTTGCTTTCTTTTCCTTTTTTTTTTTTTAAATAACCAATGGACAACAGACTTATTTAGGCAGATGCTTACCACTCTTAGTATCTGTGACCCCTCTCTTTGCTCTTTCACTTCATCCACTCAGTTCAGTACCTAGATCTCAGTTTGGAGGCTTTGCACATTGACCATTTGTTTCAATCTCAATTCTTCTCAAAAAAAGGTCCTTTCCTTTAACCTAAGTTTCTCCTGTGCCATTCTTCTTGCTAGGACTGGTTTCCTCAGCTGTCTCTCTCTGCAGCGTGCTCTGGCGGCATCCAGGAGACACAACAACACCATCCACCCACCGTGACAAAGACATGAAGGGGCCTCCACCGCTCCATCAACAGATTAAACCTCAGGAACGTCCTGTCCCCCCGTGGGACCTCCATGAAGGCTCCACATAACTGGCATTCCAGACGACTCACATTTGAGACTGCCTCCCACAGAGCCTGCTGTGAGTCAGCTTTGTGTGGTGAACGCTGGAAATGGAGCAAGGCCCGCATTAAGGTAGCCATGCAGCGTGCATAGGACTGCAGTTTCAGGGATCTATGTATCTGTCTGAAAAAATCCCAACCGGTTCTAATTTGGCGGTACTTTTCAGGCAGAAATAGGATCTCTTTGGGAGGGAAAAGCTGTCAGAAGAATACATACAGGCTGGTTTCCGATGATGGATAAAAAAAAGATAACTTTCACAAGACCAGGAATGGTAATTCTCCAAGCTGGAGGCGATCCTGAATCCAGAACAAGATGTCTCATGTTGTTTTTGGGAAGGAAGCCATGATGCTGATGGACGTGCACCAAGCTATCATTGAAAAGCGAGGGGACATGACCTCATCACCAGTTGAATGAGGAGAAGGATGTCTTGAACATCAGAAAGGATGGGGTGGAAAACACCATTAATACCACTACCACCACCACGGGCCACAACTTTAAGCCACCAAAGTTGAGCCTGGCACATCCTTTACCTCCTCTACCTATCCTTTATCACAAACACATCTTGAATAAACCAAGGACGTGGTTGAACTTTCTGAAGACACCAGACTATGGCTGCATCCACAATGGGGGGAACAGGGAATACATCTGTTGATCAGACAGATTGCTATACCTGTGGTGTAGCAAAGGGGTATTGCATGGGAAAAAGGATGCCAGCCAGAAAGGTAGACGCTGGAGGGCTGATGATACAGAGCTGGTGCAATCAGCACTAGGGTGTATAAATAATCCATGATGATCAGTAAGACTTTAGAGTCTGACAGAAAAAAATCATAATGGTTATTAATAATTGAGGCCATTCTCAAAGTGCCCTGGAGCACTATGTGTATTCCCTCAAGGACCGTGACAAAGTGTGTCAGCGATCCTGTCCTACACATCTAAAGCAGTGACTAGCCGATAATCTGCAAGGGACCGGCGCTGGCGCCGGGGTTATCAAGTCAAGTCCCAAAGATAAGGCGGCCGACTGGCCCTGCAGCAACCGCTGAGAGGCTGCCGCTCGCTGTGGTGTGTTTGCCTTTCCGCCTGTCCCCTGCTTCTCCCTTTTGCCCGGAGCTGCCTCAGCATGCTGGCAGGGCCGAAGGGTGACAGGCGGGATGCGGCGGGCGCAGCACGCAGGTGGTGCGGGCGAGGTACCAGGGAGTGCCAGCATCGCTGCCGAGTGCCAGTGCACAGCGTGGGTGGCCCCGGGTGCTGCCGGAGTGCCTTGGTAGGTCCTCAAACGGACCTATGTGGGGCAACAAGCAGGGGGTAACTGGCACAGTGTGACCTAAAGGGGCAGCGTGGCCATGTCCATGTCCCACAGCCGTGCGTCTTCGTTCGGCTCGGTTCAGGAAGAGGCGCCCCATCTCTTGACTCGCTCAGTCAGTCTCCCCTCTCAGCCCAGCTCTTTAAATATGCTTATTCCCTAATCACTCACTGATGTGTTGCAGTGGGAAGAGCACATCCTAGCCTGTCACAACTAACAGGTAGCACATTACACAAAATACGGTTTGAAGTCTCAGTTGACATCTGCAGGACAACTCACATCTTTATATTACACCCAAACTAAGTTTTCCTCTTTTCTGCCACCCTTTATTAATTTTTGTCTAGTTTTTTTGCTTTATTTGTAGGTTCTTTCAGGACAGAGACAGTGTTTTTTTCCACCACAAAGGGCCATTGTTATTTCAGCAATCAGTTTTTCCCCGTGTGCCCCAACACCCTCTCACAGCACTGCACATCACAACTGCAACACCATCTCAGGACTCATGTACAGACATTGTCTACTAACAGCTTTAATGGTCTTAACTACCAAAAAGACAAAGGTTTCCCCACCCACCAACCTTTTTTTACTATTTGTTCCATTTGCTATCCAAATGTCAGCATTCATTGTCTGCAAAATGACTGTTGAACCAATGATTACGCTGTGGCATTATTTCCTTTGAGTGACAGTGCCTGCACAATGACTTTTCTCCAACACACTCAGCAGTCAGCATTAAATATTCTTGGCGTGTAGCCTGAATAACAACACACATACTGAGACCTGCCAGCATTGGAAAGTCCCTAAGTCCCAGGAGCCAGCTAAATTGCCAGCTATTCTTAAAATTTTCTCACCACTCCACCCAGTTTCTTGGGTCTTCCCACCCACTACAATCTTACGACTGCCTTTGTGGAGTTTCATAAAACTTCCCGAGACAGTTTCGGATGAGTGGAGAGCACTTAAAACTCCCCCTTGAATCGACTGACTTCACATGCCAACAGTGCTTTCCTTGACTTTACAGAGGGAGGCTCGACCGGGTACAGTTTTTCCTCTCCTTACTACGACTCAGGGCACTTCCCAAATTAGTTTGCCTCTGAGGCAGGGGGATGGAAAATATGATGTTTAAGAAAAAGACAGCAGAAAGCACTCCTGTAACCTACTTAACCCCTCTTTTAAACCAGGGTATGAAGGCAAGTCCTGTGAGATGCTGAGCATTATTAACTTCCATTAAGTATAAATGAGACGAGGGCATTTGTACTAAAGACTACAGCCTCAGTACTTCTCACTGCTAAGCCCAAGTTTATGCTAGTGGTGGAAAAACAGAGAAGGAATAATAATATCACCTATTTCTTAGCACAGATCACCCGTTTGCTCAGGTAACATTGCTCTCTGAACAACAAAGAGGTTTCACAATCATGAACCACAATCCCCTTTTCACCAAGGACTCTAAGTATGATGAGAAACAGGGGAAACAACCACACGGGAAATGAGAAAGCCCCTCTTCTGGCATTTCCAACTAAAAGGAAAGCAGGAGCTATGAAAAACCTTCACATACTTTTCACTTTGGCTTTCCACCCACAGCGGTTAGGATCAGCTTTGAAGAACCACCAAGGTTTTTGATCAAAGTTTTCTGGATAAGACAACTTGGCCCATTAGTGTAGAATGGCTTTTTATTATTTTTTTTTTTTAATGAACGGTGTGGGTTTTCCTTAAACAGATACCTGTAAAGGCATCTAACTCCCGAAGGCTTGAGCATCCTTGTTTAACCAGTTTTAGTCAGTGAGTCAGTTCCCTGATAGAGCTTACTAAGAAAAATGCAGCTCATTTGCTCTTTCTCTCACAAGCTTCTCTCCACTGTTCCCTAGCTCACCTGCTATTATATTTAGGACTGATCTGAGTTAGGAACACTAACAGAGGCTTTTTATTAATCACCAAAAAAGACTGCTATGTTGCCCATTTCTATTTTAGACCTTTGGCTCCAACCCCAGGGTTTCAGCTTTTACAGTGAGCAATGCCAGACTTTTGTTTTCCTGTTAGCTTTTTTTTTTTCCATAGGTGCCTAAGAAGCATTTGCAAAACATTTCAAGTGGCTGCCCATGCAAAACATATTTCCTAGCTACTCTGTGTATGTAATTTCAGCTGCCTGACTACAGTGCTTATAACTGCGTTTGTATCTGTACATAACTTGAGCATCTACACCTGAAAAAAACTCCCAAAATCAAACAAGCAACCAGACATCATCAGGCTAACCTCCAAGCAACTTTCCAGCACAGTTTCCATAATGGCCTATGTACGCAAGCAGATGCAGGTCTTTATTGTTTTACTATCTGATTGAAATACAATGCTTTTTTAAAATGACTGCTCACAGGTAAAGAGACATAGCCACCTAAACTCTCACTCAGTCTTGGTTTGTACTAGGTGGTATTTTTGAGTGCACTGTCAAAAGTACCAGATCTACTTTCATCCTCCAACACTTCAAGTTAATGGATTATTAATCACACTTATCTAAAAGGAGTTCCAGTCATAAGCTATTATTTCAGCAAAAATATTGAAGCAACTGGGTGTTGATTAACCTATTTCTTTTAAGGTTCAGTCATTAAGGTTAAGTTAAGGAAACAGATTTCTTCTTGCGATCTTTATGAATATGATGGAAAACTGCCTATGGAGCTTCACTGCAAAGTAGCAGTAAGAATCGTTTACAAAACAGTCAGGGCTTGGAAAGCAATCAGGTTGAAACACAGCAATTAGGTTGAAAGAAAAAAAATTGTCAAAAGCCAACAGTGTAAATTTTAGAAATGAAACACCTCAGACATTAATGAAGTGATAGGGAAGTCATGGTACCATACTGATTCAAACTCCTGGGCACATTTTGGAAGTGGAAAACATTTTCGTAGCAAACTGATGAAACTTGTATATTGATGCTGTATTACCAGGACTAAAAACTAGCATTCTGTGGAGAGCACTTCCATTAGCTACCTGCCTGGTCGGCATGATGCGTGTTTCAACAGCTTCTGATATTTTGGAAGTGCCATCTTAGCTCACTGCAGCAATTTCAGTTATAAGAGACCTATTCCCTCTTTTCTGTTACCCACTTCAAGATTTCCAGGAAGAAGCAGCAGCATCTTTTTCAATCACTGGCACCCTCTGGCAGGGGTTAAAACCATGGGACACAGGAAGCTTCCAGAACACCCCTTCCCTATCCTCCCCCCCAACACACACTATATATCAACAGCCAGCAACAGGCACCATACATCTAAACTCATATTTTGCACTTCCCTAAGGTGGAAACTCCCTCGTTGCTGCCTCGCTCCTCCTCAGCTGGTGGAGAGAGCATCCAAGCACAGCAGCTCGCCTGGGAGAGCAGTGGATGGAGGCCACTCGCAAGCCGTGCTCCAAGGGCCAGCGGGCATCTTGGGGCGGCTCCGAAGTACCTGCACACCTTGCAGCATCTCCACAGCGCTCTGCCGTCTTGCCAAATGTGGTGAGATTGTCCAAAGCTATTAAAAAAAACCCCAACCAAACCACCTAAAAACTCTCCCAAATATATTTCCTTATTAGCACAATCAATTGATTTTTAAATGTAATATTCTTAAATTAAGCCAATTAACATATCACTTAATAACACTGAAAGGATTATTAAGCACTGGAACACGCTGCCCAGGGAAGTGGTTGAGTCACCATCCCTGAAGGTATTTAAAAGACGGATAGACAGAGTGCTTAGAGATATAGTTTAGTGATGGTTTTTGTCAGAGTTAGGTTGATGGTTGGACTAGATGATCTGAAAGGTCCCTTCCAACCTAGGCAGTTCTATGATTCTACAGTGGCATTTTCCTGGGAGAGGTCTCTCTCTGGGGAAGACCTGAGCAGGTTTGGTCAAGTGGACTTGCTTTCTCGGAAGGCCCTCCAAAAGCAGGGAAGGCTATCTCAGAGCCAGGGCATTACGGACTCACATACCACCAACATGAAAAAAATGGACCTCATGGCAGTTCATGCTAGAGAAATGGCTATTGATACGCATTTCAATTTAATCTTCGAAAAATAAAAGGGCAAAAATGTTCTTTTTTACGATTTTCAGTTTAGTGGCCATAACTCTCCTTTTAATAACCACATTACAGATGCTTTCCTATAGATAGATTACATAAACAGTGTCATGAAGTGTGCAACACTAACTTGTCTTGAAATAGTGCTATTACTGTAGTGAGACACGAGTTCAGGAAACTCAATGACCATTTCTGCAATGGAAGATGGACAAAATCTTCCTTACAGAAGGACCCAAATCTAAAGCAACTCACTACCCATAACTCTAAGAGTATGTGAATGTAAAGGACAAAAGATTCTTGCGCGCATTAAATAAAAAATAAGGAATGTTACAATTACGAGCAAGGTCACCTTCTCCCTGTTCAAGTTCTTTGTAAGTAATACAACATGAAAAGAAAGTGTGAGACCTTAGAGTCACTTATCCTCTGGCTCTGTTTTTCTCTAATTAATTAAATGGGTGGAAAGCAGGAGCTCAGGGCCCACAGATCAGCATCAGCACAATGCATTTCGTAACTGTTCTGTGAGGACAAATCCAAAAGCCAATCACAGGATACTTATTAAAGAGGCCTTCTGATGTAGCCCCTTATAGCAAAAACCTGCTGGATGCCCCAAATTACTCAGTTACACCTCATTAAATTATATCAGTTGTTTGTTGCCAGCATATCCTCCATGCAGTCCAATGGCTTTGTAACCAAAGCTGCTGGAAACCTGTTTAATTGCTCAATTGTTTTTTTTAAACTTCTTAGGCAATGGGTGGAACACCGTAATTTGTTAGAAAAGGCACAGAGGATATATTAAAACAGAAGAAGAGGGGAAAAAAAAACCCACAGAAAAACACAAATCAGAAAATCAATGCTGTTACATTAAGGTATTTACTAGGTTTCTTTCAGCTACGTTTGCTTTCATGTTCTTGACCAAAGAGCTCTCGGGTAAGGAAACGTTCATAAGTTGCTTCCTGAACAAGTCTCCTCAATTACTTTGCTGCTTCTGCAATTCAAACACTTACAGAATTCTTTCTAAGGGCAGCAGCAGCATTAGCAGAGCAACTGGGGTGGTCTTGTTACTTTAAACCTCTTTGAAAATTCACAGCCTGCAATCATCTCACATGCCAGTGTCCACTCTGGCTTGGAGGCACAGGAAAAAAAAAAACCTTGGAGAAGCCTATTAAATAAACCCTGTTTTCACAACAGTAAAATCCCTAATAGTTTTGATTCACTGAAGCAGTGCTCCCAAGCAATTCTCTTTGTTTTCAATCACTTTTATAACTGTCTCAAACTAAAAAGCCAGACCAGAATACCTGTCTGTGTGTGTACACACACATAAATTACCTCAACAGACTGATTTCTTTAGGACTTCTTGTCAGCATGGAGAAATTTTTTATTTTTTATGTTTCAAGAAAATTTATTTGACCCCAAAACCAGATTTGAATCTATTTACTCCTCCACACTTAACAGCACTCCTTTGTTAGCATTTCTATATTACCGTGAAGACACACACCACTGAATGAAAAACACAGACAATAAGGGCCTTGGAGTTGTGTTGCTGCAGCTCCATTATCAGCCAGACACTCCTTCTGTATTCATTCCAGTTGAGAGGGGGAAAAAATAATCTCTAGTTCCTCTTCACTGGAAACTCCAAAGATATTTTTTATATATTAAAAAAATGAAGTTTAGGGCCAAAAGGAAAATTATTTAAAATGGATGGGAACCGAACACAATGCATTCCATTCAGCTTCTGTTCTCATGCTTACCAATCTCCAGCTGAAACATTAAACACTTAACCCACAAGATGCAAAGGGATTTTGAAAGACCCCCTCTTCAGGGATGGAAATAATTATCTCCCAAGCTCTAGGTTCCAAGGGCTTAGAAGTGGGACTGTACAAAGAACTAATTAAATTAGAAATGGCACCAGAGCACGGTCTCCCAAAAAGGTGAATCCGTGGGCTGCCGTGCATTGCTAGGAAAGAACATGCACTGCTTGTGCAAAAATAAAAGAGTACACTGGAAAGTGATAGGTTTGTGTTCTCAGCCCTCAAAACAACCAGTCTCGGAAACATGCTTGCTGGACACATAGAAGAAAAATGCTAGTATGAGAAAGCCTAATTTTACAGGGTCATGCAATCCTGAGGAAGGAATACAGAGGAAACACCAGGAGACAGCCTTCACCAAAAGGTTACACAAAGCTGCTGGACAACAGGGGATCTAGAAAAACTTGCTTTGCTGGGTTACAGCTAGCTCTTCTGAATCTCCTTCCCACTTTCCAGGGTCCCATCTGGTAGATTAGCACTAATGAGACATTCAGATAGCTGGGAAAACATTGTTACAAAACTAAAAAGTTCCCTATTTTAACAATAGGGAAAGGAAAAATATAGATGTTCAATGGAATGCTTTTTACACCCTTTTTCAACACCAGGTAGTACTCAGTAAAAATTACGATGTAAAAGACCAGCAACCGCTTCTTTCATATCCTTACATGTATATATGCATGCAACGTATGTGCTTTACTGCAGCACCTGTGTAATGAAGTAGTAAGTGAACAAATTTAATTCTATTTCACAAAATGGGCCAGAGCCTTAGTTGAGATGGCACAGGATCATTTCCACAGGGTTCAGTATCAATTCCCTATCTCTGCCATGTTCTTCAAATTCACTGCTTTTGTTAAGCTTGACAGGCAGGAGGAAAGAAGCTTCCACTTCCCTTATCAGCACAATTAATCATCTCGCTGCTTAAGTCAATGAAAGCCAACTTTCTGGGGGGCAGGAACTGTTGGCCATAAACTCACTCAAGATCAGTCAGCTACCCTTCGTAAATATCTAATAGGAGGAAGCAGGGAAGGGAATGGAAATCGGAAGGGCACTCAAGGCTCCTGTGGACTTCCATGATTAATTACAGAGATGCATGGCTTAACCAACATTTCATAGAAAGTGTTTGGACATTTGTGTACAATTAGACTTTTAACTATAAGCTGTGTCAAAATTTACAGCGTTTAAGTAGACAACAGTGTCAAATTTGCTTGAAAATTCTGGGGGAAATAACATTGCAGATCGTTACACATCTATGCAGTGAACTATATGTTCATGTGGTATTTATGCAAGATTTCTAGTTAAAAATAAATAAAGAATAAGAGAAAGAGCATGTTTGTGCTGGAGACAAGAGCATTTCATGTATGAATCTGCATGGGGCTAGAGGTTAGAAGGAAAGGCGTGTCAGCATCAATCAATTTACTTTCCAGTTAGGTGAAGTCCCAAAGTCAAATTTAACTAGAAGCCAATAAATTTCACTTCCATCGAAACAGTACGGGCCACAGCAGTTGTGTAAAATCACACACTGGGCACACAACCATAACAGATGCAAATAGCAATTTGCTATCAGCTGGAGAGTAGCCGTGACTTACAGCCCAAAACATGCAAAACAATTCTATCTGCAAGGTTTCACAGAAAGGCGTAGTATAGCAGGAAAGGCAACTAATAAGAACAGGGAGCTAAAGTTATGCAGTCTTGTATATCCTTTTGCAGTGAGGCTCTATTTTTTGCTCTACAGCAGAGCTTTACCACAGATCAAATGGGAACATTACTGAAATAAATGGTGCTCATCACAGGAACTCAATTTATTCTCTGCACTGTACTAAAAAACCCCACTGTCTGAAGACTAAGTGGTGTCTGCCATTTGTCTGTATGCACCTGCTTTCTGACTAATTTACAGTGAATGACATTTATACAGTTATTTACCTCGTTATCAAAACAGACTTCCAGAATCGCAAGGGTCATCAAAAGTTTGCAGGAAGTGAGTAAGTAAAATTGTTTGACTGAACCAGACTGCCTGCTCTCCACCCAGTCAAGGTCAAATAGCTGTGGGGTTGTGCGTGGCGCGGTGGTTGTGTCTTCTTTTCATCTGTGCTTTGGTGAAAACTTCTTTTTTTTTTTTTTTCTGGGAGAAAACACACAAACAATGTATTCTGTCCCTATTACCTGACATGATGTTAAAAAAATTTAAGTAAACACAGGTATGTACAAAGGACGGGCGCAAGATCCTGGACACGTAACAAGGTTTTGACAAGGTACCACTAATTGTTCATGATGAGACAAAATTATAACTCTGACCTTTTAGCTGAAACAAAAGGCGAAAGAATCTTTAAGCCAGTGCAACCACTGACTCCTCTGAAAATGAGAACCACTGATTATTATCCTAGCCTAGGGGGGAAAACTGCAATTCAAAAATTGCTTGTTCTTGTCACAGTAAATCTTGAATGCTTTTAATGAAAGTTTCTTTCCTTCATGAAGTATTTCTTGCTAAAAAACAGGACAGCACGTTAATATAGGGCTTTAGATATCCTTAAAGTCAGGTTTAATTGGGGCAATTCCCTCCAGTGAATCGAAAGATGACATTCGTCTTCACTGCCTGGTTGGAATGCTAAACTGAAAGCAGGGCTGAAATGTCAAGGTAAAATAATGCTAATAATTATTCTGAATGTTACATTCCCCTTGACCTTGGAATTTAAGAGGCTGAGATGAAGGCTTTTTGTCGAAAGTCAGGAAGTCATCTGGAGACTTCATTGACATTTATGATTAATACAATCTGGCAAAATTAGGGGAGGAGATACAAAATATGGTATCAGTTTCCAGCACAAGGGTAATTTCATCTTATATTGTTGTGGGATCTACAGATAAAGAGTACAAAACAACACATCACCTGTAATATTACTGTGGATGTTTTTAGGTAAGAACATTAACAAGCTTAATGCAATAACCATAATCTCTATAAAACGAAATTCACACTGCTGCCACAAAAGAGAAGAAAACATTCTCCATTTCATACAAGTAATGATTTCTCATAGGACACAAAAAATAGGGCACAAAGCCCCCAATCCAATTGCTTCACTATTATGTCTTGTTATCACAGAAGATTTTCCACTTCATTTGCAACTTAATACTAGAATGAAAACTCTGTGGGGTGAAGATTTTCTATATTAATGTCCTGAAGTGACTCTTACAGCCTTTATTTGCACCTCACGTGACAGAAGATGCCTCTCCCACTGATGGCAAATGCAAGGCAGGGAAAGGCTTAAGTCTTTCACGGTCAATGTCAGAGGAGACTCAGTACACTGAGCTTCCATAAAAACAGTGGAAGGGGACAGCACTCCTCTGTACTCCTCCTTTGATCTGATCATACTTCAGGCGAATGAAATGCTGCAAATTGTGGACAAAAAGGAAGAATGAAGGCAAGTATTTGTTAACACCTTTGCTGGCATCTGCAGAGTTACCCCTTGGCATAAATTCAGTTTCCTAAGGTTTCAAGGAGGAGATAATTTACTGACACCCCAGGCTTGACAAGTTACTCTCTTTTTAAAATCTCTTGTGGAATTTGGCCATTTGAAGTTTATACACGTAGGTATATTCGAAGATATAACCCTATTGAAGAGGCTGGCAAGAAAAGGTCTCAGAAGAACGTGCCCTAAAAATGACACGCGATAGTGAAAGCATGTCTCATTCTCTGTCCTGATTCAATGGTAGACCTTAACTGTTAGGCTTGGAAATAAAATAAGAGAGGGAAATTAAGGCAACACATGCATTTACAGTGAAAATGTAATTTTCTTAAGTTAGTTTGGTACCAAAATAATTTGAAGCAGTGGAGATACTTCACTTTGGAGCCTGCCTACTGGGCATGTAAAAACCAACACATTTTCCCCAGCTATGTTTTCAATTGTGGTCCATACAAATCTTAAATAGGTATTTGCATAATGAACTCCTACAGCTCATAAAGCCCATTATAGACTATTGAATAAATGGCAGAACTTTTAAAGATGGTCCAATTAATGATTCCAGTCCCTAGATGGAGTGTTTATAGATTTTAGCTTATTAAAAGCTCCGTGTGAGTATTCTAAGCCACATCTGAAAAATCCCATTAATAAATTTTATTAAAAGGAGTTCATAATTATTCCAGCATACTGAGGACTTTTCCATCTGATGTATCCTCTCTCTGTTAGACATCTTTATTAACTTCTTTTGCGAAATGCTTTTCTCTCTCAAAATTTATTATTCAACTCGTGAATTTTCTATTAAATGCAAACAAGATGAGACCACAGAAATAGTAAGTGTGCTCCAATTTGTGAAAACTGAATTCATATTTTGACTCACGAATTCAGTAAATATTGTACAAATGTTCCAAAAAGAATAGCAATACATTGCCTAAATAAAGCAGGCCAGATTTTTTAAAATGAGGGAAACATAGAGTGCTACATGACTGTTCAATTTTACTATTCATTTACTGTTACTCATATGCACATGAAGAAGCTATCTGCATATGCCAATACAGCGGCAGACACAAAACCAGCCATCTGTATATTCTGTATCCTATTTACATAAGAAATATAGTAATTACCTATTTATTCTCTAGGAATATTTGTGTGGTTTTCCACATCCTTTTCTAAAATAATCCTACATAAATTCAGCGTGTAACTGGATGAGTGTTTTAATACATACCCGCCAGAGTTTATAATATAAAATTTGCATTGAAATATCAATGCTATCAGGATTTCTCCAATGGAGGACTGATCTCTCCAAGGACAGGTACTTCTCCAGTCACAGAGCCACTCAAGAATTAGGCATCAGCTGCAGCGCCACCATGTGCTCCCCTTTCCAGCACCAGCGGCCTGAGGGTTTGGAGTACAGAAGAGGCCAACTGCACCTTCACACTTCATTCTCCAGGAAACTGAGTGAGATCACAGGAGGATGAAAGGATGAGATTAACTGGAGCTGCCCAGAATGTGCTGCAAAAGTCATTAAGCATAGAGAAGAAGTTGGCTGGCAAAACGCATGAACTCCTGAGTGAAACGGTCCACCTGGCCCAGTCTGTTGGACATGAAAGACTCCTGGAAGCTGCTGCCAGACTGTTTTCTAGCCTCTCTCAGTTGGAAAATGGCCAAAGCAATGCTTTACAAGAGGTGGCTCTGCCCATAAGATACTAAAAGCCACAGACCTGCACATTTTTTCCCTGTGACAGTTCCTGCAGCAGTAGGGACCACCACCAGGAAGGGAGCTTTGATCTCTTCTCCAGCCAGGTAGCATTTTGAACACACTTGTGTGCCATGAGCAGCCAGCTTGGAAACCACAGCTTGGAAACACATGGAGTTTCAACCAAGACTAAAAGGCAGACATTCGAGTCAATAACTGGTGCACTAACTCAGTCGTGTCCCAGATTAGAAATGCTCTGGGGAGTTGAGCGGGAAGCTGGGTGAGGAAGGAAGTGCAGGTTTTGTGACAAGTGCTCAGCCAAGGTTCCTGAGCCTGCCTTCCTCAATTACTGCCTGAAGCGGTGGCAATGATCCCCATCATCTCTAATTCAAATGTTTCGCAACACTCACACATGGGGATCTTACAGGTAAGTAGTTGCAATACAGAGAGAACAGTTCCATGGCTACAGACTTTTAACAAGCACCTGCACGTATATTTTGAGACAAAATGAACATGGGCTTAATCTGTGTTTTTGTACAAAAGAAAATGTTAGTGAAGGGATGTGACTGTGACAGTTTGCAGGAACAGGAGAGGTAGATGGGGGTATGAGGTTACGGTCCCCTTATTTGTGTGGGGCAAACACAATGTCTGGGATCCAGTTCTGAGGGGGTGTGGTTAAGTGGCAGAAGAGGGTGAGGGACACCTTCTCATGAACGTGCAATAAAGGCAGGAGTCCCTGGGGCAGTCACCCCACATGGTATCTGGGGCTGCTGTCATCTGTGCATACTATGGGTACATTTGGCCACTGCTGGTTGCAGTAACTGAAGAAATTAAGACTGACGACTCCAGGCTTGAATTTACAAAGGTAGACGTTTCAACAGCTCCCTAAATAATCTCTTCACAGGGCTCAAAACAGAGGCAGGAAGAGGGAGAACAAAACTCACTGGTAGAGCACTTCAGAGCACAGCAAAAGCTGGGCACCAGCTCCTCCACACATGATGATTTCTCCACAGCAGTAATACTTTGCTGCATGTGAAGAAATAGTCCATGGATTTAGCTGAGTTCCTTTGGTTGGGGGACAATCTAGATAAAATGAGAACTATAACAACATTTGGTATAGTCACTCTACTGAGAAATTTTTAAGCACCGACTTCACTGCTGAAGGCGTCATTCGGAAATATCTTTCATGGATGAGTCTTACTGAGTTTCCAAACAGCATACTGGGCCACACTGTTGTAAGAAACTAACGTACTTGTTTCATGGAGGCTAAAACCACCTCATATCCTCAGCAAAAGAACACTAAGCAAGTCAGTGAGACACCCTGGAAGTGAAGCTTGATTTTTCTGCTTGCAATCCTGTGCTCTAATAGATACAGGACCTTTCTACAGCCAGGAACACAACCTTTGGTACCCATGGTTAAACTTCTGCAAATTTGATACTGACGCCAGTCTGAAGATTAGTTAGGAGATGCTCGTGTTGAAAAGTACCTGCAGCTAGTCATCCACATCTCACTTGAACACCTCTGGCTAAAACAGAGAATAGCATTTATATACAAAAAGTCAGGATTATAGAAATGGAAGTTTCTTCAGTACAATCAGTGCAAGAGCATGCAGACAAGTAAAGACCCCAAAATATAATTTAATAAAAAAAACCCAATGCCAACAAAGGTATTAAACTCTAAGGAAATTTAGGCTGGGGTTTCTGAAAGATGCTGCATGCTTCTATGAGTTCCCTAAACCATCTCTATCCTGGAGGCAAAAACCTGAAACCATTAAAAATATATGAAAACGAAAACAATGCCTGGAGGGCTTCCCAAACACCCATGCCCTCCATAGTGTCCTCAACTGACAAAACCTGAATCTTCAGCAGTTCTCCTGGGAACTTCCAAGTTCTCTGCTTAGGCTCTGGCATGGGTTACAACGCCCCAGATGTCAACAGGGGTTACCCATGTGGGTCTGACAGGGCTCAGTACTTCTGGTTCTTCCCTCTGTTCTTCTAACAATGAGCAAGCATCACAGCATTGCCTGCCTGAATTGTAAGAACAGGACAAAACTTCAAAGAAAAAGAGTTTTAGAGCTATAAATGGTGTCTCTACACAACTCTTCTATCTATTCCCTATGAAAAGAGCTTAGGAGGTTCAGGCTCCTCAGACCTTTCAGTAAGGTTTTTACACGAGGAAATAGCTTCTTAGCAACTCCTTTGCCCTGATCTGAAAGACATTTTACATTCTTTATAGTCCTTCTGCTTTCCAGTAAAAACAAAACAAGCTGTTTAACTTCATTGCAGCCTGACAGTTAATAGCTCCTGTATTGTCTCTTAATCACACTGAAATGTCTGTTGAAGGATGTATCATTGTTTTAACTTCCTGCTAGCTTGTTTCTTACACAGCCTGCCATTAAACTAAATTAACTGTATTCATATTGTAACCATAATTTACAACTTTTTAAAGAGACACGACACAGATCTTTAAAATCATAAGTGGCCCACAAAGAAGGTGAATGAAAGAAGGGTTATTCTATGTCTTTCAAAAAAAGAACGAGGGGAGCATCAATGGAAAAGGCAGACCAGAGTTTCAAAACCAAGAGAAGGGGCTGCTTCTTCACACGGTGTGTTGAGATGGTTGCTGCAGAATGTTAAAATTTTCCTGGCTGAGAAAAAAAATCAGGAAAATTAATGGGAAGGAATTTACACAAAGACCTGCTTTGGCTCAGAAAGTCCTGTAACCTCAAGTCACTGTAGGCTGGGAAAATACTGTTGTGAAATATTGCTGCATACGTGCCTTGCTTATACATTTTCTCTCAGCCCTCACTAGTGCCCACCCCTCCTGTAAGGCAGTCCTGTTCCCTGGGGCATTGGGTCGCTGGGTCAAGGCACAGAGCAAGCTCCAAGTCCCCCTCCCACTTCCCACACTCATTTAACATCATGTCCTCGTCTTGAAGGTATGTGTGGCATAAAATCGACAAGGATGGATACTACATTTGATTTTCGCTAAAAGGCCGAGGAGGGATGTGGAGACAAGACAGCAAGTTAGCAGTTCCTACAGTCTCATTATGGCGCTATTCCATGCCCTGTCTCTGTCTCCATGGAGAAAAGCAATGACTTCACAACACAAGCAAGCCACCATTCTATACTAACATCATTACCAGTGCGAGATATGAATCAGTGGAAGAAGTATGTGTCTTCATCTCTTCCCCCCACATTTTAAAGTGTGTAAGATTGTATTTTATCTTTTGATAATTCTTTTCTTGATTTGCTAAATTTTGTTTCTGTCCTAACTACTAATCTACTTTGCTTCTTTTCTTTATTTTTCCTCAGTTCTACAACATTGCAACACACCCTCCCATTCCCTCAATGAATTTCTCTTGATTGTTATAAACATGGCTTTCCCAGAGCTCCTTCAATCTTAGACTCTCCTCAGATCAAAACATGAATATACTGGGCCCTTTGACATCTGCATGAGATTTGGACTGTATCAATCTGATTTTATAACTAAGAAGTTTTAATCAGAGAAAAGTAAGTGCCTCATCCAAAGTGATCTGTGATATTTGTGGAGGAAAAGAAAAGGAGGCCTTAAATGGCTTGTGCTATGCTCTATCTATAACATATTGCTGCATCCTTCAAACTCAAACCCACAGAAAAATCCTTCTGTTATTTTAAGTCTGAAGGCAGTTTCCTTCATCCCCTCTCCTAACTGAATGATGCTAAACCAAGACATTCTTGGTTTCTGAACAAAGTGAAGAGGCTCAACCAGCACATCATATCCCTTTTGGAAAAATTATTTAAAAAAACCTATAATTTTAAGTAACTGCTTGGTGAAATATTATACATACCCTAACACCATGGGTCAAAGCAATAAAATGCAGGAACTCTTTCATTCATATACTCACCAATGCTCCTATATTCCAGGCTGAAACAAATGGTCAGCAAAGATGGGATGCAGAAGAGATCTGGGGCGCCTTTACTACACACCAATGATGTTGTGAGCCACAGGTAGATGAACCTGTGACCTCCAAACACTGCAATCCGCCTTGTGGAAATTACATCATTTAGCTCCATGCCCTGTGAAACTTCTGATGCCAAAAATGTACCAATAATATTAGTTCACTTCATCTTTTTGGTATCAGACAGTACACACGGCACCAACTTTGTACCAGATTTGCCTGCAAATTCCTTTTTTGAGATTCTTCCCTACCAGACTCAGTTGGAATGATCTGCAGAAGGTGGTTACCTTTAGATAAATCCTGATAGGTACCAGATATCTCCAGTCACTGTGCCATTTTCATTAAATGAGAGAAGACAAACATCCCATTTAAAAGAAAACTAATAACTTTTGAGAAAAAGGGAAGGGCTTGATGAGATGATACCATACTATAAGCTTTTGTTGTGGGCAAACAGAATCCTATAGTTCAAAGTAATTATCTCATCAAGTTCCACCTCATTAGGATTGAAAGTAGACATCATAATAAACAGTGGACTAATAATTCACCAATGAGAACTTGGTTTTAGTCCAGCTTGCTATCTTTTTTGTAATATATTTGTTGGTTTCAGCTCATCATCCCCACCTTCACTGGACAAGATGACACACCTCTTCATTTTCTATTCATCACAAGCCTATGGGTGAATTAGAAAATTAGATTAAATTTCCTTTCCCAGTGCCAGAGGGGCACTGGGAAATTTGCATGAACTCCCTTCCCAGAACATGGCGCGTGGAGAAAAGGGAGAAGCAGGAATTGTCAGAGCAAGTTCAGTTTTGCCCCCTGGACCTTCTGCATTTTTGTGGAGGAGGGCAGAATGTATCAACACACCCTCTCTTCTACTCCAAAAAGACAGTGCTCTATGACAAAAAGCTGGAGATCACTTCATAAATTAAAGGTGGCTACAAAATATTTTGGGACATTAAGTACTATCTGCAGGACAACTCTGTTGTAGATGGGAAATGACAGAGTAGAGATTATGGAGACTTTAGTCATGCTATCGCTCAGAGGATTAAATTTTCTTATCCTTCTCCCCACTGTGATTTTTATTTTTACCCCTGCACCTGCCCTCTAGATATTAGATAACCTGAACATGAAAGAGAAGAACCTTTTTGACAATAAAGCTGAAATCCTCCTGTTTTGTCATGCATTCAAATGGGAATCAGACCAACTGAATCCTGACCTGCTTATCAGACCAAAACTCCTGCTGGGAAGTATCAATAAAAAGGCCCACTGGGAGGTTATTCAGACTGGTCATGGTTATTATGGGAATTGTGAAAGAGAGGGTAGCTCTCCTAACAAAAATTCATTTTTACATAGTCTTACTTCTTCAGTATTTACCTATCCAAAGTGTGAAAACTTTCCATTGCAGTTTTCCTATAAAGTAAACTTCCAGGTCAACTTCCAGTGACAATAAATCAGCCTGCTTCATTAGTCAGACTAGAGCACGTAATGGACTACTTAACAGAAATTGTTTCTCTGAGGGTGGCCAAGGGCCTTCACTGGCAGGAAACACAAAATGGTTGAAGATCTGCACAGTATCCTACCATTTCACCACACTCTTTAGAGTAAGTAAAGTGATTACAGGCTTTTCAAAAAAAAAATATTTTTAGCCCACATAAGGTAAAGTAAAATAATGTCAACGGAGCTTTTTGAAGCAAAAGATAAAAACCTCACAGCTTCAATCCAGCACAGATGCAATGGGTAGCAAAGCAGGCGGCTCCACACTTGCTCCTCAGCACGAACGCTTCTACCCAGCCCTCTCCCACAGCAGGCACCGGGAAGGGGTTTTCAACCTCCCTGCAAAGGGCTGAGCACCTGGCCTGTTTCTGCCTTTTTAAAATGAGCCCCAACTGAGAAGTCTCTGTCCTACATTACATTTTTGGCAATTTCTTCAGGGTGAGGCAAGTTGTTCCTCCCTGCAGGCCTCTAATCCCTCCCTGCGCTGACTTAATATGAAGTATAAACACTTCACCAGAGAGGCCCATGATGAGTTGCATGTGAAGGTCATGCTACCTTTTGCCATCCTTTCCCTCTCCCAATTTTCCTATGAGCCGATATATCCTTTTAAATCTGAGGTCATCTTTATGGTGGTGCCAACTATTATTACAAAAGGAAACCATTTTAAATGTGTGTCTGCACACACACCTATGTGTTTATATATATATACACATATATATACATATACACACACACACACATATATATACGCATGCCTATTCCAAAAGCAAACAATAAATTAAAACTACAGTCTCTTCATTTTAACAAAGAGCCAGATTCAGGCAGTCGAACACACTGAGGGATCAAAAGAAAAAAAAAAGCAAGGAATAAATCTCTCTCCACTTTTGAAATCTAGCCCAAGGGCAGCAATCACTGAGTTAAATTCTCTGGTCTGTGTTATGTAGAAGGTCAAACTACATGGCTGTAATGGCCCCTCTTGGCCTTAAATACCTGTGAAAAAATATGGCACAGCTTTGCCTTTGCAGTAGATAGTAGGACATTTGCTTTACCCCTTGTGTTGGGAACCTGTGCCTGAAATCTGCCAGAGCAACAGATATTTTTGTTAGTAATTTCAGATTAAAAGTATTAAGCACAGCAGGCAAGAAATTCACAGAATCATTCAGTGTTGTTTTTAAAGCCCTCGTCTATGATCTCATCGTTGCTACTAAAGCTGATGCTGTTTCCATGGCATTCCAATTAACCGGTGACCCAGCTTTTAAACCGTTTGATTTTTTTATTAATATAAATTGAAATATATTTGTGATTTAAACCCTTTTCACCCCTTTATGCTAATGAGAGCTTATTTAGAAGAAGTATCCTTCAGTTTATTAGCTGAGGGCACTGTACAGGCCTCTAAGGCACAACGCAGCTTCCACAGCAGGAAGCCCATTCTTCCTTCTTTGTACAACACAGGTGGTGTCCTACACATCCCAACCTCTCTGTCTCTCACAATACTCATCTTGTGTTGGTAAAACAGGCTCAACTGAAATTATCAAATAACACCTAATGATATCTATTTTACCTTATAATTAAAATGGTTATTTTATGTTCTGCCCACAGTGTTGTGGAATCTCGAAACAAGGAAGGTTTTGACAGAAAATCCAAATCCAGTGTATTTTCTTCCAACAGGGCTCAGGTGGCGTGAAACAGCACTGCTGTCTTGTGATTTGGCAACACGATTGCTTGATTTTGTGTGATTTTAAATACACATTACATAAAGATTTATCAGCATTTTATCGAAGATTTATAATTTTGCACCTAATTTTAAACATCCTCCTCCACTGCGCTCTGCCCCAGAGCCATGAGCACACCACATAAAGGTAGAACTAGTCAAATAGCAAGAGAAAATACCACAAGACCATACATAAACCACAAATATAAAAGATTTTTGTGCTTAGGGAAAAGGGGGAGAAGTAGAAGTGATAAGACCTGCACAGGGGCCAATAGTTAGTTTAAAACATTTCTGCCTTTCCTTTGGAGTTTGAGAAGTGGGAAACAATATCCAAAACAGGCAGGCATGGGCTGTGTTATTTGAGCAACACTGTTTAAATGCTATCACTCTTTCAAGTAATATGTTGCAGCACAAGGTAATGGAAGACATTCCAGTAGTATAGTATCATCTTGAAAGAGATGCTCAAATGTATTTTTTGCCTGAGACCTGGAAGGTAACATATGAGTGGCTATTAACATATTCACTCCCAGGTCAAAATTCTTTCAGGGAGAGGATACACCGCTTTGAGCATCGAATAATGACGTCTTTGCATGAGCTTTACTTTTTAGTTATATTTAGCTCCTCGCTGTTCTTTGTGAAATATAAAACTGATGATCAGGGCAGATCTTGAAGTGATTTAACACTTCATCTAGCAGTATGGCCAACTCCTGGCATTCAAATATCATGAGTCAGTCTCTCTAAAATCATAAGATTTTATTAAATGTAAAAGGTAATTACGTTGTGGGTTTGTATTTTTTTTTTGTTAATTCACTTTAAAAGAAAGGAAAGAACTCTTATGTAGACATTTCGGCAACGTTTCCAAGTATTTCTTGGCAACCACAATGCAAAGAAATGTGCTTCAAGAAAATGCAAGCTAAGATCCTCATACATTTAGGTGATAGGTACTAGGACTTGGTGGAAAAGATTCTGAAGTCATTCAAGCTTGAAAGGAAATATGATGCAGTTACAGAAGGGAATAACTACAAAACTCAGCTCCTCTAACGCCCCTTGTCTAGCAAAGAATTCAATTTCGTCTTCTCTTATCCCAGCTGAGCAAATCCCCAAACTCATCCCACAGGTTATGGCACTTCTGTCCCCATACAAACACCCACAGTGCCGAGATTCAAGCAAATGGAGATGTCCCTGACTTGCTGTTCAGAAAGCTCATTCACCTTGTTAAAACAAATTTTGTAAAAATTTCTGGGAATTAGGGATAAACTGCCAAGTGCCCCAAACCTAAACCCAACAGAACTGCAGTGGCAATGTCAGCCTCAGCTTCCCTGACCACCATGAAGTACTACAACCTTTTTTTTTGATCAAAATGATTGGAGTTGCAAATGCAGGTATGCTAACACAGCCACTTGGACTAAACAGAGCAAGTGAAGAGCCTGTCAGTCTTGCAGTTGATGGGCCCTGATGGCCAAAGCTGAGGACAATACAGTACATCAAAAATGACCACTCAGCACCAGGCTAATCAATGACACTTCTAAACTGCCTACCGAGGATGCCATAGCAGCCTTCCCAAATGGAAAGTGCAGCACAGCGGTGCACAGAAAGCATCTCCTTTTTTTTTATTTTTTTTTGTAAAAGACTTACTGAATTTTCTATTCAGAAAGAATTTTCTATTCTATGGAGTATTAAAATAGTCTAATTTTTTTTCTATTTCTATTTCTTTTAACCAAGTTTTAGTAGTTGAAAAGACAGGATAAAAAGACAAATTAACACTTAACAGATAGGAGCAATTATAGACTGCATTTTTGCTTTTTTTTTTATTGTGGTGGGTTGGTAGGTTACTTTAACTTTGAGCCTGATTGACTTAGAGGTCAGCAAATGGGCTGTTCTCAGGCAGATACTGGGTTTTGGGTGGTTTTTTTTTTTTTTAATAGAAAACTGCACACAGAAAACTGCAGCTTCCCCCCTCACAGATTTATTCCACAGTCCCCCAACAGTAACTGGTTGTTGGTGCAGAATTTTTCAACAGCTCTGGCAGATGCTGTGCCTGTGAGCAGGACTTACGCACTAGTCCTCCTGGGCTGGCTGGAGGCAGGGTGTGCAAATTAATTTTGAAGACTGCAATGGCATCAGCCTGTTAACAATAATTTTTTGTTTCTCTTTGAATTATGAGCTAAGGAAATGGAGGAGGAAGTAAGGCTACCCTTTCTTCCTCAGGTAATGGAAGAATCTGCATAACACCACGCTGAAACTGAGAGGAACAAATCATGGTCTATTCTGCTCTCTTGAGAAGACAACTACAACATGAAGTCATATATTTCGGATGTCAGAGGAACAGGGAATCTCTGGAGGATCAAATATGCCTTAACTAAATCTACTGTAGGTGGACTTCTCCTGGGAAAATGTGACCAGGAGTACAGCCATAACCACTTCCTCAGTGCCATACCACTGAAGTAAATAGGTAAAAAACACTTCTGTGTAGGAAACCTCGGCATTACCATCATGAGGCCTCCATTTCATAAGGGAGCTGAATAAAATGCAGGGATGATGATCAGAAAGGCCATTATAGGATGGGGAAATCATCTTCACAATGCCATTCAATAAGTTTTACTGACTACGGTATAAGAATGATTACGAAAAAAATATGAAAGTAAATCTTAAGGAAAAAAAGGAAGGCAGCTTTTCTTTCTTAACCACTATTTTCAGAAATCTGAAATTGAACCACAAACCACTGTTTCAGGCCAGCTAACAGACTGGAGGGATAGAAGGGGAAAGCAAAAAAATACCAAACCCAGTTTCACAGTCAGAGAAAGCCTCAGCTTTCACTGACAAGAAACATACATCAAATCTAGTGCCAGAGATGAGGAGAAAGAAATTGGAAGCACAAATCTTAAACAATCCAAACCCTAATAATGACAAATAATAATAAAATAATAAAAAAATGCTTATTTTTAATGCTATTTTCTTATGATTATCTTAAGAAGGATACCATCATATCCAAGCAAGTTATTTTTGAACGTAGAGCACTGGCCACAATGTTGATTTAAAAAATAAAGAGAAAGGAACAAAGGTAAATTTTTCATAAGATTGTGTGTTGTGTTTCTCTTATATTCAAGACTGCATCTGTTTCCCAGATCAAAATGGGCATTTGGTCTCCACACTAGCTGAAGCCCTGATTTGTAAAGTGCAAAAGGAATCTTGGTGAGGACCCAAATGGGTTCCTGCTGGCATCTACCCAAACACTGCCCAAAAGTGGTGGGGACACTGCTGAATCCTCACATTCCCAGTGCAGCGATGCCCCACGTATGAGCACTACGTGTACACATCGCTTGCCAGGGATAGGCTCTACAGTCACTTTAACATGGTAGCCCATGAAGTGTTCCTCTTAGACATTATTACTTAATGTCCTTCTATTTGTGAAATTGATTTGGCCTCCCTTTCAGAGTGTAAGTGAAGGGCTTTGGCTGTATAAAGCCCAGTTTTATTGCCAGGCCTGCTCCTGTTCCCCACGCCCCCTTCCTCCCTGTTTTTTGATATTTATAACTGCAACACTCATTTACAGTTGCATAAGTGTAAAGCAGGGTGTCTTTCTGGCTTTTCACGCATCTGCTCACATGAAATGACCACATTAATAATTACCTCATTGTTTAAGTCAAAATGCAGTGAACAGAGATTGCTTTTGCAACCTTGTTACTTCAGAATGCCTTAACACAGTATAAAAAGATGCATACCGGTAAAACGTGTTTTCCAGAAAAGGAAACTGTTTTCCTTGCCTATTTCTTGCAAGAGCTTTATCTCCTCCTCCATTTAGCAAAACTTGCTATAGGATAAGCACTTTGTCACTTCTAAATTACATTGAAATATTGCATGGTTCTCACCTTGAGAATAAAAAAATAATTTTTGTCAGATAACAAAAAAAAGTTTATCTGTTTTATTTCTCAGAAGCTTTTTTAAGATACTAAGAAGCCTAGCCTTTTGCTATCACATTTCTGCCCAGTATGGCTGCAAAGAACATACAGGCTCTGATTTCTAACTTGTTTATACATATTTAACAGAGAAGAAAATGGAGGAGGCAGAAGTAAAAAAATGATTTTCCACGGTCACAAAAGCTGGTCGTAGAAGCACAGCTGGGTGTCGGATCAGGATCTCTTGGCAGCCAGCCACAAAAGATGCACAACAGAGAAAAAAACATTTCCTGTAAGGAAGCGTTTGATTTTCCAAGTTGCGTGAAATGTTCACAAGAAAACCATGTAAATGCCCACCGGATTTGGGGAGGCGGGGTGGGGGGAGGATTTCATTAGAAACTGGAAGCCCTCTCTTGTTACACCAAAAGATTTGCTCGTCACAAGCATTGCCAGCTAGCCTGAGGTGATTTTCATGTTTTGTATCAAAACCAAGCAAAAATTAAGTCTCTAGCAGTTTCGATGTGATTTTGCTTTGAAGTTCATTTCAATGCGACACTAGTCAAACTCCACGGATAACGAAGGATTTTAGTTCACACAGAAAGGTGGCAAGGATTTTCCTCGGTCTCTGCAAAAGGAAAGTACTACTTTTTCTGAAGCGCTAGCGAGCGCAGTGGTGCTGTAGACAGAGGCTTACACTGCACACAGCTGTGAGGGCTGAAGACATTCGCTGCTCCTCTTCTCCCACACCACAGCTGTTTGCCACCGCCCCACTGCCAGGATTTAGAGCCCCAAAGACACCCCAGCGGGTCCGCGCGTGCCCCCCAGTCTGCAAGAGCGCACCCCCAGCCAGTTTAAGCGACCAATGAAGTAGTTTGAGATGAGCTGATGAATCTGCACTGAAATAGATGAAGCAGTGCTCACAGCACCCTTTCCATCAGCATAGCGGTGGGACCAGCCGCCGAGTCCTTCACCGCACTAGTTATATTTGGAAGTGCTGTGTGCTCACAGGTATCTCTCCCAATACACAGCCTAGCTAGAGGTGTCCTTCAGGTGATGTCACTAAAACTCACATCCTTAGGTTTCGGCATAAGCTATGTCAGGTAGGAGCAGAAAGAGATGCGATCTCTTTGGAGTGTGGATGAGCTGAGTGTGGGTGTAAAGATACCGGACACTCTGCATTTCTTCTGGATTGTTTATTTCACCAGGGGGAGGGTGACAATTTTACTGAATTATTACCATGTCCCTCTGCTTTTACAGGTGCACTCCTGCTGCAGAAGTATTTATTACTGAAGCGTGTAGGACCGCTTTTCACAGACCACATTCGCCATGTGCTATGTGCTGTACCTGGGCAGAACCGTCTCAATCCCAAAGCATTCATGACCTGAGCATAAAATGTTGGGGCAGCATTGCCAGGGAAGAGAGTAAAATAAGACAACGTCAGCCAGCACATTAGCCACACATAAAGTCTTTTAAGGGGCAATGTGGAAAGTAAGAGTCTTATGAATGGATGCTAACAGCCAAATGAAGCTGCTTTGCAGAGCTTCGCAGGATGCTCTTTCCAAGTATGAAGAATGTTTAAAAATGGAATGAGTGCTCAGAGGAGGCCAGGACTGTGTGTTATTAGAGGTGGAAGCTAACTCTTCAACACTGAAGAGGTGATGATAGGTAGGGAGAAGACAAGCCATGATAAGCCTTGAAGTAAAAACAAGTAGCTTAAGTTTCTAGAGCAAGGGAATGGGAAATCACAAAGAACAGACACCACAGTTTTAAATGTAAGCGTTGGGAAAGTTATCTTTGCAGGAGCACGGGGGATGGGTAGGGTACATCTGTCAGATTTATGACAGGATGAGTACAGTGATTGATCCATAAGATAACAAGAGCTGAAGTTATAACAGCAAAGTTGTAGTTGTCTGGGTAGAGAGAAAAGGATGCATTACATAGATGGCATGCAGAATGAACTTACGAGTCTGTGTTATAAATGGAAGGGGATGTCAAAAAGCGTGAGGCTAAAAGAGGAGGAGGAATTTCAGATTCACATCTTTCCTAATGAGGAAGGTGCATTACTCTTAATGTAAAAATGATAACGTGCCTTGGTCATGAAGGAGTTGCCGTGGCTGGCCCACTCGAACACAAAAGAGCCAGTGCCAAAGGAGTTCTGTGGCTCTTGGGCTGAACAGCATGCTCTGGCTTCAGTGCCCACAGGGATGAAAGAAGGATAAGGGCAGGGAATATCATGAAATACAAGAGTAGAGACAGTGGCACATGGGAGCAGGTCAGTAACCCTGTTACAGCCAGTGTGAGTAGAGAGTTGTAGAGGAGAGGTGTGGAGGATAAGCAAAGGAAGAGAGGAAGATGGCACATCTGCTCACCTGGCTTTATGAGAAATTTGCAGAGTCACAGGCAAACAAAGTACGTGGCCAAAGGGCATAGGATCTGGAAGACTCTCAGTAGCAATAAAAATGCTTTGCCTGTATAATGCGATTGTAGTCCTACACCTGTAAAGTGCTCCTAGTGTAAGCTTACCTTAACCTCTCTGTTTAAGACTGTATCCATCCCAGCACACCTTTCCTGATACAGAAATACCAATACACAGCACAGTGTACTGCAGGATGAATACTGCAATAAAGGCAAAGCTGCATCTCCTATCAAGTTAGTACTGCCCCTTCCCATGCCAGTCTTCCTTATTTACAACCAACACACATCCTGCTAAAAACAGAGTGTTCCTCAAAGTTTTTTCCACTTTTTGGGTATTGGTGGTACAGCAGTGTCAGTCAGAAGTGGTACCGTCACAGCCCTGTTCACATCAGACGTCTAACACAGGTCTGTCACAGGTTTCGCCTCGGCTTACCTCAATTGCGCTGATGCCCTTGCCCTCCCACAGCGGAGTGGCCAGGCTGTGCACTGAGAAGGGACATACAGGCCCTGCCACGTCTCGTTGCCTTCACAGACATCCTTGGTCCTGGATGCGTTATCGCCAGCTCCATTGTGTATGTTCCAGCCAAGTGGCTCCGCGCCTGGAGACCAGGCTTGTTATGTCCCTGTGGGCACTATATACCTCAGCAGTTCATTAGTGCTGTGATTGAACAGGATGCTATTCACGTGGTAGTTAGTCACATCAATATTAAGCTGAATTCTGGGGAGTTGGTTCTCTGCTTTAAGAAACAGGGCTTCCAGCAATTTCTCCTCCTCTGCTCCACTGCTGTTCCTGTTTTCCAAAGCTCCCCGCCCCATGCTTACTTCAGCATGATCCCAGCTAGAGAAAACAGAAAAGGGAAAACAACAGCTTCAATGACTAAATAGTTTGGATGCAAAATAAAGAGGTTGCACAAGATTTTACTTACCTCTTGGTTAAAAAAAAAAGAAAAAAAAAGAAAAAAGACCAGCAAATAATTAAAAAAAAGGTCTGAAAATGGAAAGTTTTTACCTCTTAAAAGAGTCATCTCTTGATAAACCTGAATCCACACCACTCTTGGATAGCACACAGGCATACCTAAGTTATCTGCACCTTGGCTCATGTTTCCCCAGCAGCCAGAACCCCATTCCCCCAAGTTCTCCTGCCACCTCCTGCAGCAAAATGGCACCAGATGACACCTGGTTATGCCCAAACTCCAACTTCTGCCGTGAGGATGAGGAACGGCGTACAGTGCCAAAGGCGCTGTGCTTATGTAGGACGAGAGATCTTTCTTTTGATTGCCTTGTATTTTTGCTGGGGTGTGAAACAGAAATCTGCCCATGCCTGTTCTGCTTCCTGCTGTTAGGAGGCTGCTCAATAATTCAGTTATCTCTCCCCAAAGGAAGCTCCACTGGCCTGCTGATTGCTCAAGCCAGTTACTGCTGCTCAGCAATGAAGTCTGAAGTGCCACAGACTTCCAGGGGCCCCTTTGGCACCAGCTCTTTTGTATTCCAGTGGCCGGCAGCAGCTCCTTAACTCTTCGGCAGCCAAAGCTCATTATCATTTTTACATAATTAAACAGTGCTGCTCGTTCTCCTCATTAGATTATCACAGCAAATTGATGGTTATTTGAAGGAACTGCCACAATAGGAGACAAAACACTGGCAACAGATAAAACAAAAGGATGCACACAAAGCTCTTTAATTAAACTCCGTGAAGGGATATGAATTCTAGCAGAGATTTCAGTTACCCTGCTGAGCCTCTTTCTGATTAGCTACAGTGCATCTGCTGGCTTTCCTAGTATCCATCTGTACTGCTAAAGAGAAATTTATTCTGGCTACAGAAGACGACCTCAAAGACGTCAATTGTGGATAGTCTAATAGTTTATGTATGTTGACAAAATGGTTCTGAGTTTTTCTTGACGTGTTGACATGAAGAACCATCCTCTTTCCATATAACAACGTGCTTAATATGCGCACACACACATATGTATGTTTGCACACACAAATAACAATGAGAAGCTAACATGAAAGCCAAAAGAGGTTGGAAAACTGTGAGGGAAAGGATTCTTTCTCCAAATTGCTAAAACTCCTTATCACCACAATTACTTTTTCTTTTGGCATGCATCATCTGTTCTCCCCAGCCCTCTCTTTCCCTCCAGCATCCAGGTGCAGAAGCTACAGTGAAGGCTAATGGATGGGACAAGAAAAAAAAGACATAGAATATATACTGTAAGGTATATTAATCATAACTTAGGCTGTCACTTTGAAGTTTGATTTTCTTAAAAAAGGAAAAAAGAAAAAAGAAAAAAGAGAGAAAGAATAAGAATTGAAAACAGATCTGTCATGGAGCATTCGTAAGAGGCAGTGCCACAAAACCCTTTGGGGCTTTCCATTCAGGTCATAAGGGAACTGGTTAAAATCACATCGGTCCTTAATCCACAGCACAGCTCTCAATGACTCAGTATGGCACACCGCCGCAGTGCGCATTACTACTGCAGACTAATCAGTATATTTTTAGTCATGTGCACCCTGTTGGCTCTACACAGCCTATGGTGACAATACACAATTTGCATGTTTATCATAATTAATTACCTGCTGACATACTAAAAGCCATTACCATCCAGCGTCCAATTCAGAGGAATGTATTTGGTGGAATGAGGCCAGACTATATGATGCACACGTACAGCCTCAAAACACTCATGAGAAACAGTTGTTCCCTGTGCTAAATGCTACATGGTGCAGGTTTTTTTCCTCAGAGCCCCAGGAACTTGGATGGATGAAAGACCTCTTCCTCATCCCTTATGGAGCTCTGAAAATATCACAAGTTCTGCCTAATTTATACAACCCAGTCCTCAGGGTCTTCCTCGGTTGCCAATGTCCTACTGTGAAGGCTCCATTAAATCTTTTATTTATTTGTCCACAGAGGCCACTGAAGAATGTCACAAGGTATTTCCTTTTCCAAAGTAGATTAAGCTGAACATGATTGAGGCCCTAACATTATTCTGGATAAGGGTGTGCACGGATATTTTGCCAGACTACTGACAGTCTGCAGGGAGTAAGTATTCCTGGGCCTGATTTCTGACCACCTTGCATGCAAGTAGGTGCAGATTTGTTACACTCATGACTTGGCAGCATTTTACATTCATGCTTTGTAATATGAGATGCAAATGAACACAGAGCTCAAAACACGGGGGGAAAAAAGTATCATACCAATTGTCCCTTCATGTACCTCTGCCTCTGCTGTCCCACTGAGCAAGCTGAAGTCTAAGGCCAGATTATTTTTTTTTAATTGTAATTGAATAGTAATTAAAAACGGACAGTTCCAGCTCAGTGCTGGCAGTGTGATTTCATTTTAGCATTAAACAGTAGGCTTACTGATAACTCAGACAACTGTCCACCTACAGAAACTCTCTTTAGCTCAACCATCCCCCAGGATGTCTGTCCTGAACTATGTCCAAAAAAAAGCTGAACAAGAGATTCTGGCCAGTAACAAGTACCACCATAAACGACCGATATTTTCCCATTATGAAAATACAACTCAAGAGGATGTCTGGTTTTTAATAATCACTTGCAATTCTTACTACAAAACTAAAATTGGTTTTACATTTGACTCAAAAAATGCAGTCCTCAGCTGTAAAGCTGGTAATGCTCTGCTCACTCCAAAACCAGCAATTCAGTTCAGGTATTCTACACAGCCAACAACCCCACCTCACTCCCAAATGCCTTAAGTGCATTCAAGGTATGTTTTTAAAGCTTGTCTTCCTGGCAGTTTCTTTCTCCAATTTCTTTCTTATCCTTTTAGTTACTTAATTCTTGGCACTTCCTGCCTCATTAGGTATAAAAGTCCAGTGTCTGAAGGAGGGATTTAGGCACTATTGCTGTAAATACGTAGAAGCCGGTTGATGACTGGTTACTTGTATTTACTTCAGAGCGTTACTCTGTAGCATCAGCACTGCATTTTGAAAAATGCTGTAAAAGCAAGCAGAAAGGAAGTTTCTGTTGCTGACAACTAACTCTTTTAACCTTGGAAACGGGTAAGCTAAGTGGTACATCTCCAGGTCACAGCAACCTTCTCTAACAGCATGAACTATGAGGATAATTTTCTCACATCACGCAGTTTGAGGAAAACGAATCTGCTTCTTTATCTATTTTCAGCATTATGAAACCATCATATAGAAATAAGCCAATAAATGTACGTAGCCCACAAACACGCTTGTAATCTGGAACTGCTGAAGTACTTGATAAAAGCACCTGATCACTTATGCATAATGTAAGTAATACACTTTCCATTATAAGCTTTAAAAATCAAGCCATATTGCTGAAACAGATAATGGTGTAGAACATGTACATGACCAGCAGCACGGGCCTTCCTCCCAAACAAATCTCTTACTGCTGTTGAGTATTACAAAATCCCACGAGCTGTGAAGGACGTGAATTGTCCCTGGGACCTGAGATTCTGTGGGATGCTGTTAACAAGCTAAATACATTAGGTTTTGCAAACTCTGAAAAGTGGGATTGCAATGTGTTAGCCTGAGAGGATTTTCCAGAAGGAGGTTTGAGTGTTGCACTGCAATGGGGTCTGAAGAAAAGGTTGACCCTGTTGTCCTGTTAGGTTACATATCTTTCCAAGAGTGCAAGGAAGGGAAAAATGAGTTAAGAAACTATATGATATGCTTTGTTTCTTCCAGCTACAGTACGTCAAGTCTGAGTACTTTAGCTAGGTGAAAGACTGTCTGAAAAAGCACTTTTGGGAGGCTTGTTCAGTAAATTGTTTTTCCGTGTCTTTCTGAAGAAGAGTTCCTAGTACTTCCTCAAAGTTGGCATGGAAGTCCCCAGGTACATTGATACATTCAGTATGTACAGCTACAAGAGCTATGGAAGGCTTTTTTCTATAGAAATTTGAGTACCTGAGGCAACAATTGCTCTCTAGTTTGGAAACTAAGCAGACACTTTTGTCTGTGTTTACTCCTAAGGGAAAGTAATGTGACCATCATAAGGCTGTGAGTTACATCAATTTTAAAAGATAATGCTTTGAATTAACAGAAAAGTGAGTAGGAAAATTCTTCCTTCTGGAAATCTAGTTCTCAGCTGATTATTTATGTGTTGATATTCATTCTTTCCAAGTAAACAAAGCAATAAGCTCTTCTTATGAGCCAAGTGAATCAACATTAGTGGAATGAAAATAATTCTCTTACATAATTGTTTTTCCCCTACCTCCAAGCCCTTAAAAAAAGGCCAGAAAACCCACCTCAGAAAAAAATCTGGCTGCAGTGACCTTATAAATTAAAACAAAAGGAGTGTTACAATGATAGGGAGAGAAGGATTTAATCTTTAATTTTAAAAAAAAAAAATTATGTACAAGGTTTTGAACATGCCTTTGAAAGAATCCTACACTCCAATGGATATTTGCAAAGAAAAATTATGAAAACATGCCCTAACTGTCTGGTAGGCAAAAGAAATATGAAATCAACAGATGTATCAGAAATACGGATAAATTAATATTTTAAAAAAATCAATTTTGCATGCAGTTCTGGTGCTGCCTTAGTACTCCACGAATGTAGTCAATATGGGAATCCTTGATTCAGATAAATCCAAGTTCAAAATAAGAGGGAAGCAGGCCCTGAAGTCACTTTGCTATATTGGAATTAAAGGAATCCACTTAGTCCTGCCTTCAAGATCGCCTCATTCTAACACTGACCTCCAGCAGCAAGCGCTGTCTGTAGAGTCTCGTGCTAAGCGCAGACATCGACAAGCCACTAAAACTCATCCAACTGAAAGCAGGCACCAAACAAGCACCACAACAATGAAGTCTGCTTGTGAGTCATTTTTCAGTGTCTGCAATATAAAAGGCAATAATGGTCGCAGGTATCGGTAAAGTGCCATTTCTAGTAGACACAACTGAAGGGGGAATTCACACTGCACAAGATGCAGGACAACAAACAGAAGTGTTCCTCCTCCTAAAACTAAGCTGGGGGGGAACTGTCCTTCCAAAACCTTATGAGATTAAATGGCAGCTTAAGATAGTTCTAGCCCAATTCTATGACAGCCAATTATGAAGGACACTACACAGTGGAAGCCATCTGTGTAGTTCAGGAACAGCACAAGGTTTTTTATTTCCTGCACGTGGTCAGAGCAACAGGCAGCAGTACAACATACACCAGGAAGAATTTTTCTTTTTCTTTTGTATTAGGAGCATGAGTAATTTAGGAGTTTGCCAAAACTCCATGATCACTGATCTTCTGTGAATAACTGTTTCAGCCTAAGGCATTAACAATGCCAATGACAGCCAAAACAAAGATCACCAGCTCATGAGCACTGTTGTGCTCTTCTGTAATACCTGATCAGCCTGCTGGCTTCTATATATATCTAAGGCAACTCCTGCTTTTAAAAGGGAAATAAAAATCATCATCTTTATAGCACTAAAACTTAAAAATCTACACGCTACTCTACAGCTTACCTTCAGCCCCATGTTAGGCCCAAATTCTCCCAAACTCCCGAAGAGTTGTGAAGTCCCCTGGAAAGCCTTCACAGCCCAGCTTCACCCAGTCCCACCCCGAGCCTCAGACGTTTGCAGTCTCCCAGCTCGCTATTTCCACACCCACGCGACACCAGGTCACCCACAACACACGTGCATTGTGGCAGGCATACGCAGCCTACGTAACTGCGTTTCTGCAGAATTTGCTCAAATAAATGACAGAAAGCTTATGGCAGCACTAGGATTTTAGGCGGGCTGTGGAGGGAAAAACGACACCTTATCTGGCATAAAGCCTGTCGGTAGAAAGTTAACTCCTCGACATATTTTGAACTAGCAGAGTGAGTAAGTTTACACAAGCTCAGTGCTTTGTGTTTTTACTGTACCACCAAAACCTGGTCAGAGAGTACACAAGCCTTGTCATTACTGACTCCTTATCTTCAAAATCTTCTACATGTATTTGATCCAAGTCCTTTAAGCACCCACTCGGTGCGTGCAAACCTGACCTCCCAGGACCGGTGATATTTACACACCACAGAAACAATGGAGCCATTTGTCTCGCAAGCAGGCCTGGGCGCGGGGGAGACAGCTCTCTCCCGCGCTGGCCCCAGCCGGGGCATTTGTTTCAAGAAATAGAAACGACTGAAGTTCGGAGCCTTAGAACATGACACAATATTGCTTCTTTAACCTTATTCTCCTCTTCCTAAACTCACGCAAGCCTTCTCAAGGCACTGACTACAGAGAGAAAGAACAGGAGAAAGACAAAAATATGCCAGAATACATATATGAATACGTATGTAAAGACATATACTCTTAAATGACTGCAAGCGAATCCATGGGACAGACTTACAAAACATGTACTGTTAGAAATAGCAAGATGCCCTTAATACTTCATTAAGGATACTGATGATAGACTGCTTTTTTTCCTGGTGTTTCACAATTTAAATGCCTAGTCACTTGCGTTCTACGTGCTTCATCAGCAGTGGACAGAAGGCCAAGCAAAGACCATTTCTATTCTCACACATTTCCATTAAGCTCTCAATAAAAGTCCCTTTTTTCCTAAATTGCTCCCAGAAATCAAATTTGCATTTAATACCAGTCTGGTGCAAGTACAGTGTTTCCTCCTTTACACTAATTGTTTTTTTAAAGATGTTTTCATCAAATGCATGATAGAAACTTTTGGAATGTACCCCTTGAAATGTCCTGCTGAGTTTTTGCTAGCATTTGGTAACAAATCTCATGAGAGCCTTTAATGGAAGTTAACATCTTTTGCATGTGTCATACTGCAAGTCTTCAAAGCAGAAGTTTGTAACAAAGTCTTAATGTGACTTTAAAGTGCCAAGTCCTTTTCTAGATATCTGCTTTATGTTTGCTGACATTGCTGACTGCCCAGAATTTGGCTGGCTCTGACCAGATCTAAGCACAAAGGCAAACTGAAATGACGCAGAACTTACTTTTTCCTCCTTTGTACTTCCTTAACAAACAGAAATTTAGCAGCATGTGCATAAGGAAAGTAATGCAACAAAAGAAAAGAGTCCCCAAACCCACAACCAACCAAAACCTCCCACTCACATGCCAGCTGGTTTTTAAAGTGATTTCTACAGCTAACAAAAGGGACAGACTGGGAGTCCTGAAACATGAAGTCTGTTCTACCCACATAAACAGCCCTTCCTGGGAGGCAACCAGCACATTGTGCTTCCATTAGAAAAAAAGGGGTGGTGGTGGGGGGGAAGTAAAGAAAAGTCATATTATATATGTACCTCTAGAGATCAAAAGGAGACTTACTAGCCTAAGGGAAAGGACAGGTTGACAGTAACTTTATATGGCCTTTATGATCTAGTAACCCTGAGCTGGTCAGAACAGATCACTCAAGTACTGTGAAACCCTAGTGGGCCGTGACCTTATCTCTCCAGTTCCTGAGGACACCTCACCTCTGAAGCTGTGTTGAAGTCTTCAAACAACAACTTTATGGCTCTGCTTTACAGGGCTTGCACAACAGCACTCTGTGTTCAGTCACGTATTTGTGCGGCCACAGCACGCTACTGCAAGTCTGTAACTGGACTTTCCAAAGCTGTACCACCAGCAAGCCTGTAAGACTCAGGCAATCCTTGTCTTTGGCCCAAAGTGTGGTTCTCTGGCAGCTCAAGCTAATGTAAATCAGCCCTTTCTTTGCAATGATGCTCATGCAACAGCACAGTGAGCCAGTCCAGCAACGGGAGCCAGCTCAAAATTAACCCCCTCAAAACTGTTTCAGTTAGATGAGCTACCTGAACTTCTCCTCAGGCAGTCCCACAGCACTTCTTCTGGTGCAAGCAAGAGCTCTCGATAGAAGGAGGTAGGACAGAAAGGCCGCAGCCTTAGTTTAAATCTGTTTGGGCTGCTGTAGCCACTCCCTGAGGCTGCCACATTGATCTTAATATCTGGGAAATTAGCTTCAGCCTATAGAAACTACTGTGACTCAAAATTTGTTTTTTTTTTAAGAGGACCATATGAGCTACAGCTATTGTATTTTGAAATGAAAATGTTTAATCTGCCAAGAACTGAGGGATATATAAGACTAAAAAAAGAAAAAGAAAAAAGTGAGCAAAATAATATAGTCAGCCTTTTCACGGACATAACTCTTAAAATGTAGCTTACTTTAAAATCATACTGCACGACAGAACATGGCTGTTTATTTAAAATTCTTCCTTTGCTTAGGTCTTTGTATTATTTAAAGCTTGGCCCATATTGACAATTACAATGCATGGAAAGAACCATCTATACCATTCCTTCTCCATAAGGCCAAAACATTTGCTTTTCAACTAACTCTGAAGTGCTTGAGAAAAGAGGAGAAAAGTTTTATGCTTGTCTTTGCCCATCACACCAGCTTGCTTTTAGTGCCTGAAACATGAATAGCACGTCTAGATAACTGAACTCTGACAATTGGAAAATCAGACTAGTTAGTACACTGTCATTTTTTTTAAGCAAGAAGACCTTGTCAATTCTACCTGTCAAGTGAGTTTGGGCCAGACTGTTAAACATTTCAAGAAAACAGAATAAAACACATTCCCTCCATGGAGCAGACTTTCAATTACTTTCCTTGCTCACAAGCACACTATTAGAGATCACAATGCAAAACTGTTCACAGGAGGCTTTATTACTAAAACTATTCCAGGTCTTTTGCTGAAGCTACTGCTGTGAACAGGAATCACCAGAATTTCAGTTTCATGTATTTCCTGGCACATAAGATAGTATTTATGGGTTGCCTCAGCTTTCCTACATTTGCACCAATATGAAGTACGATTGGCAGTGACCCAATTTCATTATTCTTAGTTAGATGAGTCAATAAGTGTGGAAAGAGAAACGAAATGGGCAGTCAATCAACACAAAAAAAATCAGATATTCCGAAGCCAAGAAAGTATTTATATGCTGATGACTCAACTTCTGCAGCTCTGTATGCAGCAAGAACAGGAAATATACTATTGAACTCTCTTATGACAACAACTTTGATGTGAAAGGCGGAAATAGCTTGTTCTCCCTGCTGTGATTCAGAAAGCTGGAACTGTAATCCTGGATTTCTGCAGAATATACCCGCAGGAGCTTCCGAGCTCATTAAAGGACATCAGAGAATACGAAGCTTCTGCAGGATACATGGTAAGTAAATGTCTTTCAATGACTATGGAAAGAAACACAGGTGACAAAAGGCTGGCCCTGGAAGCTCTGCCGCTCTTTGACATACCACGCATCTAAGGCTCCTCCACCTCTACAGTGTCAAACGGCTGGTGCTATAAGGTAGGGAAAGAGTTCCTCCATCCTTCTATAATGGCACGGAAACTTACTATGTTTGACAGTGATTCTACATCTTGTTTTAAACCTGTTAATCCAAACACAGAGTTTACATTGGAATACAGCTGATAGGTATTCTAGAACTACCTTTCTGAACTCAGAAACTATGATTTACTACATCCTTTCATGAATATTTGAACAGAGGCACAAGACAGCCACTTCTTTACAAAGTTTAGGAACTTCCTCTTATCTGATATTTATTAATTCTTGCGTAGCAGAGGTCCCATGAAGGAGGTGGTGAGAGCAATGTACAATACTACTGTCCTGCATGGTAATTCTTACAGCAGATATATGCTGGGGCAAGGCTACGAAATTATCTGTGGGCCTGATTTTAATGTCACTATAAATTGGAAGAAACCGAAAATTCATCAGTGGATTTAGATTAGTTAGCTTCAACAATTTTCAGCATGCAATCACGGTAAATCTGTAGATGGAGACAGTCAATATAGCAAATTGACTGCCAGCTAGGCTTGATTTTTTTGATCCCGTTAGTAGTGCTCCACAGGCCCAGTGAAAACTTTCAGTTTAGGTTCAAATCAATACAAAAATCAATCCCATCCCCCTACGAGTAAGGTGCCGGTTGATTTAGGCTCACAGGCGATGCAACAAAATACAAACAAGCTTCACCTTAAAAATAAAAGTGTAAGTGAATGATCTTGTTCAGTATTATTTCAGAGCCAGAAAAAATAGGTTTTGGGAAAAAGAACATGTGTTTGCAGAAAAAAAAAAATCCCAAAGAAAACCAAACCAAAACAAGGAGGTCTCTCATTTTGGAGATGAATAGGGAGGAGATATGGAAGTGCAGGAGATTCAAATTTGTACCAAATAATTTCTTTCTCACAGAGCCAAAGCCGATAACTGCGGTTAGGCTCTACTTCATCCTTCTGCTGGCGACTATCATTCAGATTGCCCTTTCTGCCTACTAAACAATCCAAGCAGGACAGAAGCAAATTAAGGCCACTGCAGCATAACCAAGCTGCTAGCTGTCTTTTTTTATTGCCTTGATATTACCATAATACTTGGGAGATTAAGCTGTCCCTTGAGTGGGAACATCCTTCTCTCTGTCATTGGTTACCTGTGTGGTTGACTCGGTAACTTGCTCACTTGTTTCCTTCTGCTGTCTCATACTAATACTCTGCAGACCATGTCACATGTGGCCCTTTATAATCTCTTGTATAGAGCTCTTGTAGTTAATGATTGCTAGATGTTGACTTTTACAGCTCATAAAGCCACTAGCGGATATCAAATTTAATACCTCAACTGACATCAATGATGTATTTTATCTCTTGCTTCGAATTACTAAATTTTTGGGGTTTGCGGGATTAGAAAAACCATAGCACAACAGAAGAGGCCTTTTAATACGGCTTACAAGCAAATGGGAGTTTCTGACATAACTCAAAGGCTACGGCAACCAGATGCCACACTCTTAAAGGAGAGACACTGCAACACAATAGCTTCCAAGCACCAATACCTCTGGCAAATGATCTCCACCGGAGAAGCAGCATTCTTGTTTTCAGGGAAGAAGCCGTCATGCTCGGACTAATACTCATCCTTCTGAAGACACACCACCTTCCATAAAATGAAATGAGGTGCTGAGAGCCTGGGCGAAGCAGCTGGAAGAAAGGATGAGAATGTAGGCTCACAGGGAAGGAACGGAGGTGCTTAAAAAGCAAAGAGTCGAACCTTGCAATCATTAAATAGCATGTATTATTTACTGAATGCCATTGGACTGAGCAAGTTTCTTTGCTGGTCACAGTTTACCCATCTCCCCTACCCTGCAATAAGAAATGTAGTGCTTTGACAAAACCAGGTGACAACTAGTTGCAGTACTCTCCTCCATAAAACTGTGCGTGCTCAGCTCGCCGTCAGAGGCCAGGTGAGCTGGACTGCTTTTCTCCGACCGTGATACCAGCGTGTGGTGGCTAGCGTGGTGACACAGACTGCTCTAACACACCACAGTGACCCCAAGAGTTGGGAGCAGTTGGGAAGGGTGTCTGTGCAGCAAAGCCTTCCAAGCACGGTAAAGCAGTTTTCACTCTTCAGATTATACTATAATGAGATCCTAATTATGCAAAGTCAAATTTGCCATGATGTCACGATTTCACCACACTAATTTCTCTCAGACCCCCAACTCACACTATGTGCCGAACAATCATGGCCCTTTTCTTGGTGCGTTTTATCGTCTCCAAGCTTCTCCTGTAATCTGTAACCCATTGCCAACTAAACATTTGTACACCAGTCCCCACAAACACCACCCAGGAAGGGAGTAGAGACAATATTTTATGCTCAGTTGAGCACAAATAGCCTGTTCTCACACTCTACGACAGATAGGACATTTAAAGCATGCAAATCGTAGGCACAAATCTGCATCACGCTCTGGTCACCAGCATGGAATTTCATTCCATTACCTACAACCAACATTTAGCAAACCATTCAAGGCAGACTGTGCTCTATAAAACATCATGTTAACACCGCTTTTCAAGAAGAACAGCTATCATTGCTAAATAGTTTCCAATAAAATAAAGATTGTCAAAAAAGATACAAAAATACTACTCTTTCTCCATTCATGGGACATGATTCACTCACCTTGCCTCTCGTCCTCAGTGAAAAAAGTGCTAAATCACCACAGCCAAAAAGCAGACTTTCCCCCCTCTTGATCTGGTTAGGTTTTGCCAGGGAAATCCTCATCCCTCCATAATGTAGTATTTAGGAAAAAGAAGCAAAAGGTGCAAAGAAGAGATTTGGGATGTCATTGTGTAGTATTTAGCTTCCTTCTGAACGGCTAATCCATTTTTCTGGTGATGCAGCTACTAAATAACACCCTCTTGTACTTAAATATAAGTAGTAAAGGTTGAGTTTTTTCCCATTTTTTTCCCCCCTCTCCCTTTCTCCTCCTCTCCTATTCAATGGTAGCTCTTTGCACATGGGGGGATTCTGATACCTGGAATTCGCATGTTAATAACTAGAACTCCATGAGAAAGTTCAGCTGTGAATACCAGAGGTGTATGATGTTGCACTGGTTGCTGGTTTTTTAGGACTACATACACCTCCACATTTTAGTCTACATTACTGCTGTACTTCAATCTGCCCTAGTACGTATAATTTAGCCACCCTGGATTTTTCCAGCAGTACATAGGAAATGCAGTTTACTCTGAGTGATAAATAAGAGGGTGCAACTAATGATTACAGGTAGACAAAGACGCACAAGACACCTATTTTAGGTGATGATGTAGCTCTCACATTGTTGCACAAGAGTTTCTCATGTTCTTTGATCCTCACACCACCTTCATCAATGGACCACATATTCTTACCTTCCTCTTTCTTACCTTCCTTTCCTAAGAGGATCACATGGAAACTTAAGCACATTATCTAACTGTTCTTTAAACTCCTGACATTGATAAAGAAGATTTAAATGAGACAAGAGTGAGGCAATAGAGAGAAGTCTATGCACAGATGGTGAAAAGGCGTAAAAGAGAGGTGTGGAATAAAGAAACAAAGAGATCTGAAGATCTTTTCTGCCATCAGCTTGACTAGCTTTTTGACTGGAACACAGGCACTTCCATGGCTTTTCAAACACCCATCTTGTCAAAACATAGCACAAGGAGATCTACGGCATAAATGATCCAAATCCATAACCACAGCTTCCCAAGTGGGAGTTAACAGACTTTGGGATGCCAGCAGGTGCAGGGACACAATCATTTATTACAATTTTGTTTTGTATTGGGCTTCTTTAAAATGAAAATAGGACTATTCATAATTCATACCCCTCCACCCGCTACTGAAGCATCTTCATTTAAAGAAAAAAGCATTCACTTGAATGTTAAGTGCATGCATGAATGAAATATCCAGCTTAAAGACATTTAATGATATTTGCACAAATACTTCCCAGCAATCATTCTAATTTTAATTATCTGGTGGATGAACGCTGCCTCTGAAGAAGTCAAATGGTGTTTTGCAGCCAGTCCCTCACTGTGGAATGTGTCTCCTAGTTCAAACCTGCTTTGAGGATTTTGCACGAGTATTTTTCATTCTGCACTCTAGCTTTACAGCCTCTCATTTTTTTTCCCTCTGTTTTTGATTTTTAAATGCTCTTTGTATAGATAGCTCTTTGTATAGATAGCTCTTTAAATGCTACCTATACAATCCAACACAGTGCACTCAAAAAAAAATGTGGGAAATATGTGAAAATAAAATTCGCGAAAGTTGCAAGCAATTTTTCCAGCAAAAAATACTACATGTTCAAAAATACATAAATAAAGATTTTAATAAGCCTCACACAAACGGGCACATGCCTACTCATTCCTCCAAATTCTCAGGGCTCTTGGATAAGACTTCTTTTATATTTGTCTTAGTCCCTCAAGTTACGCACATCTTAAAGTTAAAAAAGATAGACTTGTTAATAACACACAAATGTTCATAGACATAACATCTTTACAGATATCCTCTGTGAGCAGATCAAGCCACTCTCCATATGTATTTAAACACAGTGGAAGGCTGGAGTTTGTAAGTTGTCAGATCTGTGCCTGGGTAAGAGGGGCTCTATTTTCACTCTTTGAGCAGCGAGAGATTAGCAGCTTGAAATCACTTTGACAGTTTCAGTTACTCTATTGCATACCGCAGGGAATTTTAATTCCAACCTGTGAAATTGTAATTGCTTCTCAAGAAGAGCAGAAGGATTCTGGGTAATGGACACAGCCAAGCTCAATGTCAGAGTTGCCAGTTGCTGCCACTTCAGATATTACTTACTGTTATTCAAAAATTACTCCAGCTTTCCATATGGGAAGTTGAACTGGGGAGTGAAACTGCATTAACAGAAGTTGTCAGATGTTCAGAGATATGCAGGCAATGATGTGACAGAGGTGGATGAACTCTCCTCAAAAGGTACCTTCTCCTTCTTTCTCTCTCCTGCTTTATAGAACAAGCTTTCCATAAACCACTTCACATCACTTGTCAATGTGTGTTCGCAGCCCAGAAGGCCAACCGCATCCTGGACTGCATCAAAAGAAGTGTGGCCAGCAGGTCGAGGGAGGTGATCCTGCCCCTCTACTTTGCTCTCATGAGACCCCACTTGGAGTACCACATCCAGCTCTGGGGCTCCCAACATAAGAAGGACATGGACCTGTTGGAGGCAGTCCAGAGGAGGGCCACAAGGATGATCAGAGGGCTGGAGCACCTCTCCTACGAGGACAGGCTGAGAGAGTTGGGGTTGTTCATCCTGGAGAAGAGAAGGCTCCAGGGAGACCTTATAGCAGCCTTCCAGTACCTGAAGGGGGGGCTACAGGAAAGATGGGGAGAGACTTATCAAGGACTGTAGCGATAGGATGAGGGGTAACAGTTTTAAACTGAAAGAGGATAGATATTAGGAAGAAATCCTTTACTGTGAGGGTGGTGAGACACTGGAACAGGTTGCCCAGGGAAGCTGTGGATGTCCCATCCCTGAAAGTGTTCAAGGCCAGGCTGGATGGGGCTTTGAGCAGCCTGGTCTAGTGGGAGGTGTCCCTGTCTATGGGAGGGGTTTGAAACTAGATGATCTTTAAGGTCCCTTCCAACCCACACCATTCTATGATTCACTTCTTTTATTTTATATTCTTTTTCTAAACAGGTATACCATTAACAGAAAGCTACAATGAAAAGATTAAATGACAAAGTCCTCCAGCATGTAAAACCACGCACAAGCAGGACATAAAAAGTGTGCACTTAATGTTTTTCAGAAGAGATTTAAGATGTCTTTGCTATTCAAGTCTTGTGGTTTGCAAGATTCCTCACTGAAAATAGCCAAAGAGAACTCAGAGCTACCGCAGACATTTAAGAAAAATAGTTGAGGCTTCCTTGGCACCAAAAGGAAATCAGATTCTTTTTTGCTTTAAAAAAAAAGGCATTGAATTTAGATTGCTTATTAGCAGACATTCTCTAGTGATGAGTGTGTTCATGCACGTGTAAGAGCGAGATCAACTGACTGTGGGGAAACTTCTCCTGCAATGACATCATTAACTTGGAGTGCAGTAGACTTCTCACCCACCCTTGTAAAGAGAGAATACTTGGTGGAAGTAGACCTCAAACACAATGCCGATGTAAAAATGAAAAACGCTGCCTGGCATGGCAGTTAGAAGCGTTCAGGGAGCCAAGTGGGAGCAAAAAATCACAGATCAAATGTGTTCAGGTCACCCCATTTAATGAACTAGATATACTTCCACAGTCCACTCTGCACTCAGAGGTTTCCCAGTCTTCAGCAGTAGCCCCAGGCAGCATACAGTTTGGGTTTTGCCTGAAGGTCCAGAGGTTTTGAAGGTCCAGGTTTGACCAGAATTGACTTGCTCAGCTCAGTGTCTTTGAAAGTTCTGTTGTAAATAAAAACAAACAAATGCCTACCACTTGACAATACAAAGTGCCAAAAAGCCCTCTCAAAATCTAAAGGAAGATAATAGAATACTTGATAAACAACACTTCCTACTTGCCAGGTTAAAGCTCAGTTTAAGAATATACTGCATCTGTGGGCACTGTCATTTACAAAGTCTTCTTCACCCTCTTTCTGTATATTGCGTTATTTCTACAAAAATAAGCTGGTCCCATTAAAGCCAATGATGCACAGAATCTAAATCACAAGCTTCGTAAATCTCTGTAACAGCTGATGCAATGAGTCTGTAATTGCCACGATTAGATAAGCTACAGCGGCTGACAGAGAGAGTGCTAGAGGCATAGAACATATCTGCATAGTTTATTCCCATCAAATACAGAAATTTGGCTCAGATATAATGATTTTGTCAACTCATAGTTTTCCTGAGAATCTTGTGATATGTGAAGATTTCAGCTCACAGAGTCAAATGGGTTTTTTTTAATATTTTGGATTTGTTAAAAATGTAAATTACTGATTGTTACATATTCATGGTTGTAAAAAAAAGCCTGGAAAAAAGCAGAAGAAAATCAAGAGTACAGGGTTTTGGTTTTTTTTTTTTAAATCCCACGAATTTTGAGTCTTGGCTCATGACCTTCAGTGGTTGCAATAAGAAACACAATATTCAAGTCATTACACACCTAATTTCCTGAAGACAGTTACATTTGTTGTTATAATTTACAGGCTGTACTGAAAGCATCATGGTGGAACTTCCTGATTAATTGTCTGTAACTACTAGGAATCCTCGGTTTATCAAGTACAAAACATCCTTCCTAGAGGATTATTGATCTGCACTGTAGAGCCACTGCATTGGCTTTGGCTGAGATAGAGTTAATTTTCTTCATCATAGCTCGGATGGGGCTATGTTTTGGATTTGTGACCAAATCAGTGTTGATAACACAGGGATGTTTCAGCTGTGGCTGAGCAGTGCTTGCACAGCGCCAAGGCCCTTTTTGTTTCTCATGCTGCCCTGTCAGCGAGCAGGCTGGAGGTGCACAAGAAGTTGGGAGGGGACACAGCCAGGACAGCTGACCCCAACTGACCAAAGGGATATTCCATACTATATGACACCATGCTCACCAATAAAAGCTGGGGGGAAAGGAGAAGAAGGGGGGAACATTTGGAGTGATGGCGTTTGTCTTCACCGTTACACATGATGGAGCCCTGCTTTCCTGGAGATGGCTGAACACCTGCCTGCCAATGGGAAGTAGTAAACGAGTTCTTGCTTTGCTTCACTTGTGTGCACAGCTTTTACTTTACCTATTAAACTGTCTTTATCTCAACCCACAAGCTTTCTCACTTTTACCCTTCCGATTCTCGCCCCCATCCCACTGCGAGGGAGTAAGCGAGTGGTTCTGTGTTCGCTGCCTACCGGGGTTAAACTGCAACAGCCATGTGGGCAGCTCGGCTCCGTCTGTGCTGGATATGACACAAACATACTAAAAAAAAATAATACAGTTCCTGCTCTTAAGAATTTAAACAGACGTTGCAAGTGGAAGTTTGGATGAAGATCCATAAAGGTGACACGGCATGAATGAATGAACGAACAATATCACGCAGTCAGCTGTCGGCAGAACTGGGCACAGAGTCCAGTCCCTGACTGGCCAGCACAATCTCAAGATGCGTGGAGATCCTGTCATGACAAAAATGGCTTGAAGAAAGTAATTAGAAATTTGCAGCTTGCAAAATGTGACCTCCCCACTAACCGAGCAATATTGTCTTATACACAGCGTGATCCAATGCACGGCTATAATACTAGATTCACGTTTAGTTCTCTGAGCATTATACTAAATCCGTAGACTGTATTAAATCCATCTTAACCAGAACTCCATCTTCCCATTCAATGATAAAAACCCAATACCTTTAAAACTATTTCCATGTAAAAAATTATTCTTGTTGTATTAACAAAACCTAGTAACGCATTGTGAAGTTGAGAAAGGCAAGATGGCAGGCCAAAAATTCTTTCAGACATGATAGCAAAATCAATAGCAACAAACGACAAACTTTAATGGCCCAGCAGTGCTTGATTCTAATGTAAAAAGACACATATCAAACCATCAGACTGCATTAAGGACTATCTTTAAGAAAGCTTTAAATGTTCTGCCCATAAAAGATCACCAACATTACTCAATGGAAAGATGTCCCACAAACTTCATGAGTTTCCTGCATGCAATTTACCTGCTACAGCAGTTATGAAAAGAGTAAGCAGCACAAACATTGCATCATTTTGGAAAAAAGAAGAGCAAAGATGTAACAAACTGTTCTGCTAACCAAGGATCTCAAATTTTGTCAAGGTAGGCCGCCCTAGAGCATATTAACGTTCTCTCCTATGAAAGACAGGAAAGGCATAGTGTGAGTACAAATTATTGCTCAATTTATATTAGCTTTTCTTTTAAAAAAAAATTGTAGGTAAAAGTGTTTCCTTTGAAGGTTTTAAACAGCAGTTTTATTGTTTTCATGAAAGCCTCATTCAGTTCACAGTTCTGTTTTCATTCCTCCGTAGTAAAACATAACAAGAACTGCCAGTAGAGCCAGGCTGACAGACAGTATCTTCAGTCCACCTCCTCCTTGTTGCCATGGGAGCTGCAAAGCCATCCACGAGCTGGGCGGTGTTTTTACTGGGATCTCAGCAGAAGGGTGTGCTTTCCAGTTTGTGCCATTCTGTGCTGCATGCCTGAACTCCTGTGAAGAAACGCACATATTAAGATCGAAACGGTGTTATGTATTTCTGATTGTACATTCCAAATACAAATAAAATCTTCTCTTTATATTGAGGTTCAAATTAATATCCCTTTTCAAGACGAACAATTCAACCTGCACTGCAGCAGGTCATCGCTTTTTCATACAGAAACCTTACCAATGCCATACAAAGTAAATCTTTCAAATGAAATTAAACTGCCAAATCAATGAAGCTGTTAGCAACAGAAACAAATCTCCAGACCTCAATGTCATCAAAGAGAGTTGTTTGATGATTATTTTTTTATTTGATTGTTTTGCTGCTATCTCACTACTCTCCCATTTTTGGCTTCTTCAGAAGAAATGTCTAACCAGTGATAAAGGGGACCACAACACAACAACCCTTTGCACAGCAGGGCTCTTCTAAAGTCAATCATCGTCTCCTGGCGTGCCAGCTCAGTGGTGCTTGAAAATCCTCCCACAGGGCTTTTCCTTTCCCCTGACCCCCAGGAGGCAGCTGTGCTAAAACACTCACCTTCTCATTCAGCATATTGAATCCGAGTTCCCTGCTGCGCCTGCCATTACCATTCTCAACCTGACTGCAAGCACCAAGATCCTCCAACAATATGAGGTCTTTTAACTGCAGCCCAAGTTACAGATGTTGAGTCACTAATTCAGCTGAAAATCCAAGTGGAAAGAATAAGAAACTCGTCCCTCTTGCAATCTTGTTCGGTTCAGCACACTAGCATTGTAGATACTCAAAAGTAAAAACATCTATAAAAACTGTAATCTGATGACATTCGCAAGAGGCGTAAGTGGTAAAGGTGTAATTAAACAAAGGTGTAATGGTCTTGCATCATAAGATTCAATATTTCTGTTCATCGTTTCTTTTTTCCACCCTCTATTTCAGTAATCTCTTAGGTATTCAACTGAGCTCAGCTGGATTTTTAATTGGTTTGAAATTTTAAACCTTAGAAATTAAAAACCTTAAAAAAGGTTTTTGGGTAATCCATTGTATCTTTTTCCCTTCACATTTCATATAAAACAAGTCAGGGACCCAGAAAATACCTGTCTGGACAATCTTCTATTTCCAAGCAGCTGAAACAGGGTCACGTGAAAATACAGATCAGATGCCCAACTCCCTCTTTTACCAAATGTATTTCTGGGCAAACTCGAAGAAATATCTAAGCTCCAAGAGAGGTGCCTGCCCATGAAAGTGTGACAGCACAATTAAAGCTGTCTGTAACTGCCTCCTGTTTTCCATTTCAGGAACCAGCTCCATCATAGTAATTGTAGAAGGAAAATAATGATTACTACTGGTTAGGTAACTAAGCATCAAAGGGGCAAACGATAGCCTGGTGTAAGTGCTATTCTAACATCTGAGATATTGTTGATTTAGATCACAATTCACACAGGCAAAGGGTTGCTGAACAAGTGACCCACGAAATGAGGATGACTTCCTATATATACGGCACCCAGGAGACAATCAACCGGGTAAAGAGAGGAAAATGAAAGAGGTAAGCAAATTGGGGTGTAGTTCTCCGCAGTGTAAGGCACAATAACAACACTACTCCAGGACTTCAGTCTATATGTTAGCTTCATCAAAAACTATGAAACTGCTTCATATTGTTAAGTTACTAATTACAACAAATTCCTAAGGCATCTGAAATTTTAGTAACTGGCCACAGCTATTTTATCCCCCCCAAATCAAAGCTGATTAACCTTTGCCTGCAGAATAAACTGGAAACCATGTAGTATTAGTGATTTTTTATATATGAATCAAAACTCATTTGCAATTTATTCTTTCTAGACATTTATGAAGTCTTTCTTTTCTTTGCATGTCTCACAAACCTCTACCAATCTGAGCATAATTTACCGTCAAGACCCGATTTTACATCTATCATTGGTACATTATCGCTAAGGCTAAGGTGATTTAAAAGAATGGATAAGTCTGTAAAAATATCAATACAATCGAAGACTGATTTCTCCTAATATTTAATTTTCACCAATTCGTGACTTAAAATTTGGCTGACTACAATCAGACTCCCAATTACTTATTAAACATTTCTACACAGCCTGATAACCTATGAAGTCCTGAACATTTAGTTGTACAACAGTAGATGCTATCCCTTAGAAAACAGATAAAAAGGGCCAGTGCCTCATAGAGGACTATGTAACTTTCTCCTCAATGCTCCTCTTCCGCCTGTCTCTGTGAGAATGGTTTGGGTTGGAAGGGACCTTAAAGATCACCTAGTTCCAACCCCCCTGCCCTAGGCAGGGACACCTCCCACTAGACCAGGTTGCTCAAAGCCCCATCCAGCCTGGCCTTGAACACTTCCAGGGATGGGGCATCCACAACTTCTCTGGGCAACCTGTTCCAGTGCCTCACCACCCTCACAGAAAAGAATTTCTTCCTGATATCTAACCTAAATCTACCCTCTTTCAGTTCAAAACCAGCACCCCTCGTCCTATCGCTAGTCACATTTTCGAAATTGCTTAAAACTTTCAGATTTTTGCAGTATCTCAGATGATGTAAGAGACTGTCAAACACCTTAAACCAGAAGTTTTTCTTTCAATAGATGCATACATGAAATACTACTCCTATTACCTTGCTAACCTGAATTAATTACAAATTTTATCATGGATTAAGCTGTTCTTACATTTACATAAAGATCACAATTTGCAAACTAAAGTGACCCTTTTCTTTAAGATGTACTTCACAGCTGGTCACTTAAAACACTGCTGCGTTTCTATTTGATAATGTCTATCTCTTCAGATGATCCTGCCAAATATTTTCTTTCAAGAAAAGTAATGAATATGTTCATCTAATCCATGTTTTCTAAGAACTATTGTCTAGTTTGCCCCAAAATTCTGCCTTGCAACACCGATGCATGGGTAATACCACTGTCTTCCTTGAAAATTTCCGTCATTATTGCCACAGAAGACTCATTTGTCCCTGCAACTGAAAGACTCCTTTAGAAAATGGCAGTCTTTTGTCCGCCCTGCAATTTGTACAACAGCTTTTAAAAACAGGATAATCTCTCAGAGACACCTGCAGGTAGATGCCTCTTCCTAAGAGTCTGTTGTGCAGCTCTGTAAGACACGGCACAAAACTCAGTGGGAAGAGGAAGAGCTCTGCTAAGCTGACTACGTTCTTGCACTCTCTTAAACCTGAGCAGCCCTCACTGCAGTCTGGACAACAGTGAAGTGCCTGTCTAGAATATAATCGGTTCTTACTAACATACAAGTATCATATTACCAGCCGTGCGAGTGAAAACCACTGTATGTATATTTTTATTTGGGCAAAAAGTCCTTCCGTAGACTCTGAGGAACTAGTTTTCAGGTAGAGTATACAGTACATATTGTGGTGTATATTGCGTGCACAGAGAAGGAGGGAAGAGGATGAAGTTAGAGAAACCAAAACTAACATTAAGCCTCCTAGGTTAGATAAGGCAAATTACAAGAGCTTCTTTGAGCTGTCATAAGAGCTTCAGAGTTTGCAGTACTGTATTGCTACATTCTGAGATCTTCTCATACATGTTCTTTTCCCTAAAGCTTTCCATATATTGTGCCTTGAAGAGCTGTCCAAGACACCTGCAGAAAAGATATTTCATGTTTCACAGGGAGGGGAGTTCTCCACAGAAAACTAAGTTTGTGACAGCTCTTTCATGCACCTACGCTGTAAAAAACCTGGGTGGAGGCAAAGATCTCATTTGTTGAACTATCAGTTACACTGGTCCACTCCCTGTGCTCCCACTTCATAGAAGTATAAATTCGGAAAGGCCCTTATTTGTATCGCTAGATAAAATATTTGCAGTGCTTTAGCTTTTCAAGGAAATCTTCAAGGCGTTTCTGTAATATTCTGAACTGATATAACTGGTGATATTTACTATACAAAATTACTAGTCAAGAGTACAACAGTTTCTTAAGCTGAGCTCAGAAATAACACTTTTGTAGCTGCAAGACTCAAGAAGATTAGCATAATGATTCAGTTCAGTGGAATTCAGAACTAAATCCAAAGCCTCTTTTACCCAAAAAATACTTGGAGGAAATCCTAAGGTAAAGAAGTTTCCAGAAATATGTGTTTATACTAATTTAAGTCTTGATAGGTCATAAACTCTTTGGTAGACTTGTTGTTAATAAGGAGCATTGCTCTCACTAAAAAGGACTGCAATGAAGGAAAAGGTACTCTTAAGATTGAAACCTATATACTATTAATCAAAATAAGAGGAGGAAGGGAAATTATCAAACTGAAATGCAAAGACAGACACTTTGAGCTAAGCATCTTGTATTTCCAGGGAGGCAGCCTTTCATCTTGTTTTGGCAGCCACAAAGTAAACACAAGACTTTGCTAATAAGGTATAGTATAAATTATTAAACCATCTAGTGTATGATCAAATGCATTTCAGATTATTTTTTGAATAATTCTGCCTTGACGACTGCCAGGAGTAATATATTTTATGTACTCTTGCACAGACCCATTGATTGCTGCCTTTCTGAAGCTCCAGTCCTAGACTTAAACTGCTGTGCATGAAAGAAATACATAATCACATCAAAACGTAAGCTTTGGCATCTGTCGATCACAGCCTAGCTTTTTGTAAGATCTCACTTCATGTTAGTCAACAAAGACATGAGAGCAACTCTTTAGCTCAGAGCTGAGGTTTTAATAGATTCAAAACATTTCTTACATGCAAATTTCTTTTATGGCTCAGGGACACTGTTAGAGCTTGAAGTGTTAGCTAACTGCTGTGAAAAACTACTTGACTGAGCATATCTCAAGATAAATTAGACTTCTGAATTTTTTAGCCCAACCAAGTACATCTTACACACTTGTACTACAGGTTTAAAAATACGGACTATCATATATGCACAACAAGTCTGTGTGACAAATTAAAAGAAAACATGTTAAAATATGCATTACATATCCTACTGCGCCATTTGAAACTCTGGGCTATTACACTTTGGAGGCATTTTTCAAATTTAAAAAACAAACAGTTACTGAAGGTCACATAGATTACACATCCAAAAAATACGTAAATTAAATTTTATTGAATAGTTCCGGAAGACACATTTAGTTCTGTAGGTATTAAGAGAGTTCCTTTGATTTACTAGTTACGAAATTCTAACAGCCTGCTGCAAATGTGGAATGCTGATCTTAAAGTAGAAAATAAATGGCATACAAAATACTTTTTTCTAACGGAATTAGCATGATAATTCCCATAAGAAGCATCCCTGACACCATGTATTCCAATGAATGCACAGTGCTTATGTTGTTAAGAGGAAATGCTCTCTACAAGCATGCGTGTGTCAGATGTTATCAGCTGTACACCATTCCTAGGAATTCACTGATTCCAAACACACATGGAGTTTACTTACCCATTTTAAGAAATGGGAAACCTTGAAAAAAAACCAAATAAAACAGCCAGGCACTTTTGCAAAGGATTTCACATTGTTTCTTCTTTTCTTCAAACATGTGTGTTTGTGTATGGGTGTGATGTATGACTGTATGTTTCGATATGTAAGTAAAGGGACAGAACTGAGCTGAAGGATAAACACAAACTTATAACTTCTCAGTAAATGGTCAGTCTCAGCAATAATTAGGATTCCTGTTAACCCCAAATCATTACCACTGAAGTTATAGCAAGAAAATAAATTAATCAAAGCATCTTGCAAATAGCTGCAGTCACTAAAACTGTCTTACTGTCTGTCATAGGATCTTAAGATAATTCAGACTGCATCTGGTCCATCCTCCTGCTCACAGAAGGGTCAGCTATAGCCTAGTTTGCTCAGGGAATTAATTAGTTGGGCTTTGAAAACCTCCAAGGATGGGGATTGCAGAGCCTCTCTGGGCCTTTGTTCCACCGCTTGACCGTCTTCATAGGGAAAATACTTCTCTTCATATCCAGTCTGAACCTCTCGTTTCCACTTATGCTCACTGTCCCTCGTCCTCCCACACGCACCACGGTGAAGCACTTGGCTCAGTCTTCTCAATAACCATCCCATAGGCACTGGGGGGCTTCCGTTAGGGCCTCCTGAAGCCACTCCTCCTCCAGGCTTGAAGAAGTCTGGTCCCTCAGCCTCTCCTCACACGCCAAGTGCTGCAGCCCCTGACCATCTCTGTGACCCTATGCTGAACTCATTCCAGTTACCAATTCCTAATTTATATCATGATTTCCACACATGACCCAGTCAAGTCAGGTCAGCAATACTCCTAGCAGCTGGACCACAGTCAAACACAAGCATAAAATACATTTAATAATGGAAGGATATAGAGACTGATTTACCATAAGCTCAGCTGCATCAAATCTGACAGTTTCTTCCGGGTTTGTCATCCCTTATGGAGATCACCTTTAACTAGGTCCTATCCCTGACCTGCATAGGAAGTCAGCAAAATCTTTTTTTCTTTCCCAGTAACATTTGCATGGCCTGTCTGATTCCTTTGCTCAGCGTAGAAAAAACACCCTTCCCATTACTCAACGACCTCTCACCTTGATTACTACTACAATGTCCTCCCTATCTGTCCTGTTTTCCTTCTACTTCTTCCCATTTCTCTCCTGCCTCATCTGACCATAACACCCCTCCTAATAAACAAAAGCAGAGATGCCAAAAGGAACACAAATTTGTAAGAGTATAAAAGAAATAAATTCTCTCTCTGTAAGTTACTGTACTTAAACTTCCCACCATTACTGTAAGGCTCCACTGGTATTTTTCTTGGCAGACATCTCTCTGCTTTCTTCCATATTCTTACCTAAGGGTAGGCCCTTGCCTACCTCCTTCTTTTTCCTCCCCTTAGTAGTCTTTAAGGATTACTCTCTCAATGAGCCCTCAAAATTCATAATGCAGTTAAAAGCTAGACAGAAGGCTGAGTAACTGGGGCTTATTAAATGACTTCCTTTTTGATGTACACTTTGAGGAGGAGGAAAACAACCCAAAAGATCGACTAATAAAAGAAACAAAAAGAAGAGAAACAAACAACTAAGAAGACACAAGCCAAAAACACCTCCAAAATGTTTAAAACACAGTCTTGTGCTACTTTCCATTATACTCACTTGTTGTAGCTTGTTTCTTTATATTTACCTAGAAATGCTTCCATCCAGGAGTTGATTCTTTTTTTACATATTTGTATTTTACGCTGCTATTAAACTTAGTGACTCAGTGTCCTCCCACTATACAAATAATGCATTGATGAAATAAGCTGTCATTCAAGGTCAGAAGCAACATTTTGAAAAATAGTCAGTGTGACGTCTGGATTCTGAGCAGTTTTATTATTTTTTATTTTTTTTTTTTTACATAAAGTGTGTGGGGTGTCAATCACTAGGTCAGAAACAAGTGCCGTGCAAACCGGCATTCCAATTAGCACTTGCAACCACAAGAGAACAGAGAGAGTTTGTGATTCAAAAATCACAGTCGTCCAAGTAATGACCTGAAATGAAGAGTGAACCAAGCAGCACAATGTGGACGAATTCAGGATGGGGATCTGTCACTATTTATTTCCCTGTGCATAGCACAGTTTTATGAAGGAGATGGCAGGTGCTTGCTCTCGGCACTTATCTGGTAATTAGTTGGCTAACGGACAAATTTGTTTTCTAGAGAACACCAGCACAGGATTCACGGCTTTGAAAATATATTACAGTGAATTACAGGATGTACATTTACTTGTAATAACACTAGATACCATTTTTCGGTGTGCATACCATGGCCTGTCTTAGTAGATATTGTTCCACAGGATACCAGCTTTCTCCTTCTTTAAAGGATCATAGAGACTTATTTTTTTTTTAGTAAGTATTTTAAGGTTGTGTTTACAATACAACAATTTTCCCACTTTATTTTTTTTGGATGATGAGAAAATGACAAACAGCTAGCAGTATGTGAATGCTCAAAGACTGTTCTACAAATGAGATTGTTAAGTGAAATACAACATACTTTTTTTATAGCACAGGTCTTCAGAGACCATCACCTCTTTGCTTTCCTTTTAAATCTTGAAATAACAATGACAATTATATGGAGGTTAACGTTAGCTACAGGCAAAGACACAAAAGGTTTCCATCAGAAAGAGTACCCCAGTAAAATGAATAGCTAGATCTGAAAATATATACTCATGCCACAAGAACCACCAATATAACTGAATGATATTCACATATCAACAGTGAAACGAGTAATACTGCTTTTACTTGGAAGAGAACTCTATGAGTATATATTAAAACACTATCTTTAAGAGGAACTCTATAGTCCCAAATGATAGAAAGCATAAAACAGTAAAAGCCTTTCTAACTATTGTTATTTGCAAAGACCACTGTGATAAATATCCAAGAAACATCTCAAGAGACATTCTCTCTCAAAATCAGGAAAAGCTTTTAAAGATCTTTCACATGGAGCAAAGTAGAATAAACTGATAAATGTACATATTCTTGGCTAAAGCCTTCCCCTTGATCCTAGAATATGTCATAATCCTGAATTTATGGTGTTTTCATTTATTCCTATGGAGCCGAGCATTACAAATGGAATGTTCTACGGAGACTTCAACATTGTGTTATAAGACGATCACAGAGACAAAGGATATGGCCCTTCTTACACTTTGACCTCACGGATAATAAACATGGCATAAAATGAGCATTATTAATATTTAGGAATGATACTAGTTTCCAGAGTTTCAAATCTCACACCAGAAGGTAGCTGTGGGATCTATGTGCCTCCCTCATTTTACAGGTAGAGAAACAAACAAAGAAAACTGAAGTGTCTCCAGCGCCATAATGCAAACCAGAAATCACATCTCTACAATTTCTGTCTTAGATTCCAGTTGTCACCAGAAGCCAACATGGCCTCTAAAATCTTTTATCTCTATCAAGTTTACGTTTTAAATACGTTTTCCTAAAGCTAGGCAATGCCCTAGTATGTAGTCTCCCGTCAATTTCTCCCACATTCATTTTCACAGACTTTTCTGCCCAGTATTAAACACTTCCAGTTCCTGGGACTGTAGACGCTCACCAAGCACAGCTGGAATCAGATCTTGGCTAAAAGGTGCATTGCATGCAAGTCTGACATTTAACAGTTAATAAAGTGTGACTGATCTTGACCAACTTTGTGGGTTCAGTGATAATACAAAGGCTTTCTTTTTATATTGTCATGGCCTCTTTCTTTTAAATATCCTTAGTTGTTTTAGGAGGTCTCCCACAGTGCCAGTTAGCATACTTTTGAGCACCTGAGGGAGTGTCTTGAAATCTGAGTCTCCTTTTTAATTTCACACTCAGTCAAGTTCAACTGCAGTTAATGGATGCAGTTAATGGAGGACTCTCTCATGGAAACATCAAACAATGGTTACTTTCTGTGATTAGCAAGCCTAACTGCTCTAACATAATCTCTGTATCCCCAGTCTCTACAAATGATTCGTCAGCCCTTCTCCACAATAAAGATTACATGAGAAGAAAATCTTTCTTGGCCTGCTGTGTATTTTATGCTAGATAATCATGATAGCACCTTGGCGCTCTGTCTAAGACATCAAAGAACAGTAACTATCCAATCTGCAGGCTGTAACGAATATCTACCCTCAGGAGAGCATTTGTATCGTTCAGAGGGTGGTCTGACTAGACAACCAACTTCTGTATCTGTAAAGGATTGAAGTGCATAAGCATGAACTTGCGCGCTATCATGCTCGAACACTCGCAATCTGTACCACAGCTAAGAGCCTCCAGTGATTCCACTGGACCTCAGTCTTCTCCCACACAGGTTGTACACGGTGTTCTCTATCAGGTTATATCTGATAATTCCTAAGATGAGCTCAGGAGGAAAAAATCAGTTCCTCTGGTATTAACTATGAAGTAACAAGTACTGATTTCCTCTTTTTCTTTGAGACTTCGTACCCTGGAGTTAGTTTCTCTTAAATGCTGAACAGTCACCGCTGCAATTTGCTTGAACACATGCTACAAAATTTTAATGATTTGTAAATACCTAGTTCCAAGCATTTTAAACTGACCACCACCAAATTTGTTCACTACACTAACTTTCTAGCAGACACTTTGAACATCTGCCCCATCTTAATCCGTGAAATGGAAAGATGAAAGCTGCATTTCAGGAGGATAATGTAAAAATAAACTTATTACTCTTTCTGAAGCACTCAGAAATTTAGTTACGGGGGTCATAAGAAAGGTTAGAAAGAAATTAATAACTCCCTTGAGAATGAGATTTAAACAGCATGTAGCAAATAACACTGCTAACACTGCTATTACACAATGAACAATAAAGAGGAAAAATATCTAACAATAGCTTATTAAATGAATAGGCTCAGCTCTGTGCACAGAAGGAGACAAATCTGTGTGTGTGTGAAAATGGTGCGTAAGCACATAATTAAAGGCTGAAACATTATATGGTTGGCATTTACATGGAAAAGAGGAACTGAAACTCTAGAATTTCCTTAGCTCAGAGTACTTCACTTCACACTCCAAACGATTTGTGCACATATGTACGTGAGAAATATAATTTTTAGTTTCTTCTTATCATCTCATATTATAGGTCTTCAGCGTCATTGCTGTGTTACACTTTTCTCTGTTTAGAAAAGGACACTGGTCTGTAGAACACAACCCACGATATTTTATTACAACTTTCTTTGATGTTTTGTTATTGCTTTTGTCTCTAGGTAAATACAAGTATTAACTGAAATTGACTCCTGAGCAAGCGCTGCCTCGGTTCCACCTCTGCCCATCCTAGTAACTTTTGAACCTACTCACTCACTCCAACAATGGAAGAGCAATCCAGTAAGTTTCATAAATGTCAAAGGCTGGTTGAAAAAATGAAGATATCTAAATCAGTGCTCCTTGAGGGAAAGGCTAAAGCCCAGCCTCGACAATCTGTTTTTCGCCATCACCCTGCTGACCAATCTGTACTCCTAAAACTACATATCACAGGCAATAGTTGCACAGACCACCTGTAACACATTTTTGTCCACAGGGCAGGAAAAAATGTCGCTGTAGAAACATGGAAGGAACAAGAGGACCAAAAGCATGGGAAACCAGGCTTTGTTAGTTCAATACTCACTTGTTCCTTCTCTAACTCTGTGAATGCAGCTTTCTTGTACAAAGATTGTCTCTGCTTCAGAGTGCTTCAAAACTAAATGCAAGACCAGATGAAAACTAGGTAAAAAATAAATATGAAAGGGGGGGAGGTGGTACTGCTTAGCATGAGGAACAGTGATTCAACAAACTAGCTTGGCTCATAAGTACTAAGAGTCTGTAGTTCCCACTTCTCCCCACCTCTTCACAGACAAGACCCTATCTGGTTGGATGCTACTATTGTATAGCAATGCAGGATGTAAGACTGATTTCACACAGTAAACTGTTGCAAAGGTATTTCTTCTACTTTTCAGTTTTGCCACTTAGGCAAATTAGGCCTAAATTAAAATGGTAATGAGGTTTTATCAGCAGTCGTAGGCCATTTCCCTGTAAGTGAGGAAACGGTGAGGTTCTTTTGACAGATTCACAATCTTTGAAAGGAATTTCACTCACCTCTATTTCTCTGAAACCCATAAAATCTTTCCTAAAATTAGGTAATACTAAAATACACTGCTTTCAGGAAAAGAAATTAAGAAAATTTGAGATAAACACAAATAAAACGGAAGACAACCTGAAAATGGCAAACATATACAAGGTGCCTACAGGGGTGGGATATGCAAGCCGAGAGGATGACAACTGTGGGACTTAACCTAGTCTTTAACGAATTGATGGGTTTGGATTTTAAAGTGCTTGATGTCTCCACACTACAAACTACCACAGTTTTTTTTAATCACACAACATACTTTCCCAAGCATAACTCTAATTCATTCCTTCCTAGCTATTAAGAGTTACACACCTGTGGTTCTGTGACAATCCGATTATCCTACAGAATCTTAAGCACTCCTCACTGAAAAAATAATGAACTAATGTTTCTTTAGACAGAAATACATGTTGAATAGTTGAAAGAGGAAAAAAATTCCTGTCATTCTAAGCACTACTTCCATTACTTTACCAAATTAAAGTTCTTGTATTTAGAAAAAGAACTATCTGTGTCAGAAATGGATATTCACAGCCATCCTTTTTGGATGATAATTATGTTATCTGCACTTATCAGAGATTTTGTATGTGAGAATTGCAAAATAGTTTCCATACGGATAAGATAAAGCACAGTCAGACTGACTGAAATGACTTACAATCACATATGAAGTCATGTCAAAACAAGGACGAGATTTAAAAAAAAAACCCCTCTAGTTCTGATAACAAGACCCTTTCTTGAGGACTAGAAATCCATCTGGTCGATAATACACATAGGTAGTTTTGTAGCTATGTGATGTTTTGACAAAAAGAGCATAAATGTACTGCCTCTTCGTTCCATCAAAAGTATTTTCACAAAAATTTCCAAAGCCGGCCCAATCCGAAATGGAGCATTTGTTCAAGCTCTGCCACAGTGTGTGTGTATGTGTGTCTGTGTATACATATCTATCTATCTATCTATCTATCTATATATCTATATATATAACTATGAAGACGAATCCATCAATTTGAAAGCTATGACATTTAGTGAATAATTTTCTCATATAATATTGTTTCAAGGACCCCATGGTTATACTGAGACTAAAGAAAAAGAATATTATTTTCCATGTGGCTTTAGCTTTTTGTTTTGCGTTTGACGTCTGGCTCGCCAGCCAGTCACATTTCATTCCTTTCACTATTTATCAATCATCAGTTAGACATCCATCTCATGTTGTAGCACGTGGGTGGCCAATCCTTTTTGATAGGCCACATGAGTCTACTATGAGCCTTACACTACCATGCCTTGCCAATCACACAACCAGACATAAATTCATCACGCGATTAATAGCTAACAGCTCTCCTTCTCTGCACATCACATACGCTCTGACATGTATGACCCTGACGCAGTAGCCACTGGAAAAGAGGGATTAGATAGTACCTAGTCAGGCAGGTGAACTCTTCTGGTGGCTGCAGGTTGTCCCACGCCACAGGCTGGCCATTTCTGCACTAGTATAATGACAACTTGCTCATGCACCTGTGGAGAGGGCTTCTTTACAGACCAAGTCCCACAAAACAGTGTTTCTGCTTGTAAGGCCAGGTAAAAAGGCAAAATGAAAAGTGTCACCACGAAGCTGTTGATAGCACAGCTTATGTTGAGCCAGAAGCTGGGAAATACTATGTTCTTATGGAATGATGAGCTACGTAGGTCAAACACGGTCTGCCTTCAGGCCCTTAAATATTCTGTGTGAAAAACGCACATTTCTTTTTAAGAAATGTTCATCACGGAAAAGTTTTTAAATTCAGTATTTATTTTACAAATTATTTGTCAGCCCTTCTCTACAATAAAGACGACATGAGAAAAATCCATATTATTTCTTGCATACCTTGATGGCTTAGATCACGGTGTAGTTCAACTTTGGTTTTGACTTATATCCTAATTAAACATGACTTTATGCCAGTGCTTGTGACCACAACAAAAAAACAGCTCAAGCACCACTGAAGTACATATATCTTCCTCACCATAATTCCAAAGTCTGAGGTTTTTATGGTATCTAAGATAGAAGAAATGTGTCCTAGTTTTCCCAAGATCATAATTTTATTATTATACCAAACCTGGGTTGTGGTCCTGAATCCAGCAAAAGAAATGAAAGTAAATACGCTGAAATTTTAACATCCTGTGGGCTTGAGTTTCAAACACGGGAAAACTGTGCTTGAAGCCCTCTGACTCTTTTGGAACCTCAAAACATGAACTGTTTCTGATGCACACCTGCAAAACTGCTAAGAGCAAACTGCCAGTGAAAACGATCAACAAGCTTCGGAATCTGTTCCAATGGGAAAAAAAAGGCATAATATCGAAAAGACCATACAAACAGATGGAGTGCTAATTTTACTCTAGTGGGAATGTATACGAGATTTAGGCTATCTACACTAACCATACCATACCACCACCACAACCTCTCATGCTATACTCACTAGGTCATTCAGTGCAATATTTCTCCTTCCCAATGTTGGATAAGACAATTACATCAAATCCAGTCGTACTTTCTGGATTTTAGTTAGTATGAGTGACTAGCCTGGCACTGGAATAAGTCAGTAGAAAATCTTTCCTCATCTTTAAGATGGGGGGGGGGAATACTTCAAGTCATTTAAATACACAATGGAAAGCAGTCAGGGGAAGGTTATCAAGATTGGTGTACTGTACACTAACCACAGGTAAAGCTGTCTTTGAACAGCTTTAATTAAGTGCCTATATAATTAGTTACTTTTCTAAATGTTTCTTTTACTTAATGGTCTTTGATAAATCCCACAGGAACAGCTTGCTTTGGAACTTGTTACAAATAAGAACTGAACCTAAAGTTAAATAAATTTAAGAGTCAGGTCTCATGAAAACCTTCAATGTAATAGGCAATGAGCCAAGCTTCTCAGAGGTAGAATGCAAGCTTTTAAAATTATTATTCCTCTTGTAGCTTGAGAGGACTCCTTTAAAAAAAAAAATCTTAGATCAGGGGAGAGACTGTAGTAGGAGGGCAAGGGTTTACTTCTGTTGTTGTTTGGTCCAGTAAATCTGCAACAACATGCTTCAGTAGCTAATGGCATGATCAAGACTTTGATCTCATTACGTGACAAAGCATCTCAAGTGAATGTTAAACTTGATATGGAATACAGCCTGTATAAACACAAAGTTACTGTATGCAGCCTTTGAAGAAGCACTAGTTTACTAAGCTTGCTTAGATACTACAACTTTCTGTGGCCTGTCTTTAAGGACACAGTCATTCTAATGTATTCAACAGGGTCACAGTAAGTTATCTGGATATTCTAGTGTAGTCAGGAGTATATCTTTGGTGGACTAAATTTAAGGCTCTGAATTTCACATCCACTTCACTGAAGTACGGCATTTGGATATTTTAAGATACATTTTCTCCAATGTAGCCACCAAACAGAACCTCATCCTTATTACTCAATTGTAATTTAATTTCAGTTAAAGATATAGCCACTGTAAATTTGCCTTTGAATTTTTATATGCAGATATCCCCATACACCAAATATAATCTCATACTTATAAAACCTTAAAAAAATAATTTCTTTCTCCTACTGAAAAGCCTTTTCCCCATTTTGTTTATCTTATTGCCCTTGGCACCACAAAAAAATCTCTAATCTAATGTTGCTGACAAGTATATTAAAAACAAACGTAAATCACTATATCCAAATATTATCAAAGTCTGAGTGGGAAACTATGACTGTGAGTGGATCTCAGTATTCTACTACTACTCACAATTAATCCTAATATTGCAGGATGAGTTCAACACTGTTTTAATAGATTTGTCAGAATAAAAAATGTTATTTGCAAAATTTATGTATATCTTCGTAAATTCTCACTATCATAAAGAGAATCAAGAAGAACACAAGGGATGATTTTTAGACTAGTACAAAACTATTAATCTACTGAGAATCTAATAAAAATTTTCAAACATGTAATAATATTAAAGGATACAGAACACCCTAATTTGCCTTTAAAGAGTTTTGCTAATTCCTTTGAAATGAGATACACTTTTTAAACAGTTTTAAGTCAAAAAATAGCTTAATCTCATGACTGTTATTTTTATTCGCCCTCAAAACAATCTCAAAGCTAATGAACCCTCTTACTTCAATGGTTTTGGAAACAAATATATTTCTAAGAGGCAAAAGTTCAACATTCCAATACCTTGTATGCATAAAATCGAATCTCCTACTGACCTTTCACTTGGTGATGGGGAAAGCTTTATCACCCTTCTAAACTTCTATTTCCTCTCATGAGCTCCATGTGCCTTTTTCATGCTGTCCCGTTTAAATATTCATGTAGAAAGACTACTACGATTACAACTTTGATAGATGAGGAGCAGGTAGAAAAATCATCCATCCAAGACATAAATATCTTGTGCCTCTGACTGTGTCTTTGCTTGCAGGTAAAGGAGAGAGAGGGGGAAGGAATGGAGAGAGTAATACTGCCTACGTGAGCATTTTGGTGATCTGAAGAGTAGTAATAAAAAGAAAAGGGATGACTACTACAAGCAAAGACACAATATATACATGGGCTGAATATCCTTCACCCACCTTTGTATTAAACTCTACTGGAGAGGTATAAAAGTCAAACCTATAATGACTTATGCTGGCACAATGAGTTGGAAAGAGATGACCTCCAAAACAAAAGAAAAAACTGAGAAAAGTTGTGGCTGCTGCATTTTTTTTCCTGAAAGCCAATTAAAACTTAGTGAATTTATAACCCGGTACATTAAATAATAAGGCATTACTAAAAGCAAATGCCTTTTGATTCTCTCCAAAGGGTCTGTTCGTTAAAGCTCTGATTTAAAAGAAAAAATATTTTAAAAGGAACTCCTAAATACTACAGGGAGGGTCAAGTAACTAAAATTACCATGGCTACACACTTCCAATTTGTCCCTATGGTAAGGCAGAGCAGAACTCACCCACTCATTCTGCACTGCAGCATCAGCAGGTCAAGTACTTGAAATTACACACAAAAATGGCAGAAGTTTTTTAGCGCTTGGAGTTTTACTTCTGGAGGCAGGAGGGGTAGAACATTTCTGTTTAACCTTCACTTATTTTCCAGAAAATGACTGACAGTTGAGCCATCCCAGTCATTACTATTTCCATTTAGTGCATACACTGCACAGGATTAACATAATTATGTAATTTAAAGTGATTAGACAGTGACATTCAGCCAAACAACACTGTCGGTTGAGGAAATGAAAAATAAATAAACTAAAGTTCACCTGAAATGGACTTACGAGAGCATTTGTTTGAAAAGGAGCTATGTAATACGTGTTATTTCAGCTGAGCTTGGATCACTGTAGTTGAAACTCAGCCCTGCCGAGGGATGGGCAGAAAGACAATATGCCCATTAAATTGAAGACCTCAGGATAAAATCTACTTGATGAAGGTCTTATGCTGCCTCTTGGGTTTGCTGCCTTAAATCACCTCTATGTATTCTTACCCTCCATGCAATGCAGAGAAATCCTAGAATCATGGAATAATTTGGGTGGGAAGGGACCTTAAAGATCATCTAGTTCCAACCCCCCTGCCATGGGCAGGGACACCTCCCACCAGACCAGGTTGCTCAAAGCCCCATCCCGCCTGGCTTTCAAGCGATGAGGCATCCACAGCTTCCCTGGGCAACTTTTTCCAGTGCCTCACCACCCTCACAGTAAAGAATTTCTTCCTAATATCTAATCTAAATCTATCCTCTTTCATCTTAAAACTGTTACCCCTCATCCTATCGCTACAGTCACAGAATCATAGAATCACTCAGGTTGGAAAAGACCCTTGGGATCATCAAGTCCAACCATCAACCCCACTCTACACAGTTCTCCCCTACACCATATCCCCCAACACCACATCTAAACGACTCCTAAACACATTCAGGGATGGTGACTCCACCACCTCCCTGGGCAGCCTATTCCAGTGTCTGACCACTCGTTCTGGGAAGAATTTTTTCCTAATGTCCAGTCTAAACCTACCCTGTTGCAGCTTGAAGCCATTCCCTCTTGTTCTA
>VYZM01011563.1:3401-14217 GCA_013398915.1 Dromas ardeola | reverse complement strand
TGAACAACCCCAACTCTCTCAGCCTGTCCTCGTAGGAGAGGTGCTCCAGCCCTCTGATCATCCTTGTGGCCCTCCTCTGGACTGCCTCCAACAGGTCCATGTCCTTCTTATGTTGGGAGCCCCAGAGCTGGATGTGGTACTCCAAGTGGGGTCTCATGAGAGCAAAGTAGAGGGGCAGGATCACCTCCCTCGACCTGCTGGCCACACTTCTTTTGATGCAGTCCAGGATGCGGTTGGCCTTCTGGGCTGCGAGCGCAGACTGATGGGTCATGTTGAGCTTCTCATCAACCAACACCCCCAAGTCCTTCTCTTCAGGGATCTCCTCCTTAATCCATTCTCTGCCCAGCCTGTATTTGTGCTTGGGATTGCCGTGACCCACGTGTGGGACCTTGCACTTGGCCTTTTTGAACTTCATGAGGTTTGCAGGGGCCCACCTCTCAAGCCTGTCCAGGTCCCTCTGGATGGCATCCCTTCCCTCCAGCATGTCAACTGCACCACACAGCTTGGCATTGTCTGCAAACTTGCTCAGGGTGCACTCAATCCCACTGTCCATGTCACCGACAAAGGCGTTAAACAGCACTGGTCCCAGTACCAACCCCTGAGGAACTCCACTCGTCACTGCTCTCCACTTGGACATCGAGCTGCCGACTGCAATTCTTTGTGTGTAACCACCCAGCTAATTCCTCATGCATTGAGTGGTTCATCCATCAAATCCATGTCTCTCCAATTTAGAGACAAGGATGTTGTGCAGGACAGTGTCAAATGCTTTGCACAAGTCCAGGAAGGCGATGTCAATTGCTCTTCCCTTATCCACTAATGCTACAACCCCATCGTAGAAGGCCACCAAATTTTTCAGACATTATTTGCCTTTAGTGAAACTATGTTGGCTTGGATCAATGAACTACCTTCTATTCCAGTTTGCTAGTTGTCAAATAATTGTTGGCTAAATTAAAATGTTCCTAGAATTACAGAAGATAAGGCTGAAAACAAACTTAAGAGGTCACCTAACTCATATCCAAGACCCAAGGCAGCTGGCCTACATCTCAAGCTTTTTTCACAGATATTTGCTAAGCATGTTCCTAAAAACTAGTATTGATTAAAATTCCCCAAGCACTACAGGTGATCCAATCCAGCACTTATCTAAACCCAGCAAGAAAAATCTATTCTGCCTGTAAGAAAGAATCTATTGAATCCATCCTGAATTTCCGATTCTAGGCTGAGAAATGTTGGGCTTTCAAGTAGAAGAAAAATTCTAATCAACCCACATCCCCAAACAAAGCCAACATGGTGTGCAGATAATGTGTAGATCATGAAAATCAGTATCTAAGGAACAGCACGTAGCAAATGTTTGTCCTTTTTTCAGGGATAAATTAGACTTTTGAAGGTCCTTTTTAAAAACATTCATAGTGGCATTGAGCTCCACTCTTAGGAAATGTCTCTTTTCTTACATTGACTCTATAGTGACCTTAGTGAAATCACTGAAGAAAACATAAAAAAAAAAGATTAATTAAGAAAGATTTAACACCATCTTATATGACCTCTATTTACAACCAGCAGGGAAGACAAGTAACACATTAAATAGAACAGATTAATACATGCAAAAGCACTATTTGTATGCCTCGCACCACAATCAGTTTTTTCAGAGAAAGAGGGAGAAAGAACAACTGAGACAACAAAAGGTATGTTCCGAAGAATGCAAGAGCACCAAATATTGCACAATATTTTCATGAAGTATTACCTGAAAACTATTTTACACAGAAAATGTTCCTTTACCTGTCAGTATATTTATCTTAAATAGAAACTTCCTCACGTATTTCTCAAACTTGGACATTGTGATGCAAAGATCCCGTTATAAAGTAGCTTTCCAAGAGAGGTAAAAGGTGTATTTTATTTTACTTTATCTTTCTTCTTTGGAAATCCTGATCTTTCATTAGCATTTCTCAGACTTTCTAAAGTTTCTGCTTCTGTAATTGTATGAAAGATTCTTCTCCTCGCACCTCTATGCCATTTTTGATCCCAAATTTGCTTCCTCGTTCTCTTTTTCCCTAAATCTCTAATCTCTAGTTCCTGTTCAGGAACCAAGTTTTCCACCACTTTGACACTCCAGTGTATGTAAAAACTGTGCTTAAATAATTACTTCAGTTTTATGCACATCTTCCACATTTCTTTCCAAATCCTTGAAGGAAGTTTCCTATACAGAGATCTCTATTCTGCCGTGATTTCTTTCATTTCTGTTCCAGCAGAAGATACTTTCTTCCCCCTTCTCCATTTTATTTTGCCTGCAAGTGAAGCACCCTTTCTACCTGAGATCAGAGAGTTTCCTTTAAGCTATGCTTTGTTGATTCTTCTTTCTGGCAGGCTATAAAGAAGTGTTTGATATATGCAGCTTTCCTGTTTCCAAACATCAGAAAAAAGGGTGGGTAATGTTTAGAGGTCATCTTTTACTAATGTAACTAGAAAATACCTATGGCTAACTGGGAGACCAGGAGCAGAAAGCTTCTTCAGTAGTATCCAGAAATACAATGCTACAATAACCTACTGCAAAAAACGAAGGCAGGTCGGAAACAAAAAGGAACAAGCAGACTGACCAAGCAATAGCTTCCTAACTGAAAATCAGTGTCTCACTCTTCATTTTCTCTGAAAATCCCAATGACTCAAATAGCTATTAGCTTAATGGGCCAACCGTGGATATTATCATGGCCTGGGAGCCACAGAGATATGCACCAAGATCCCACACTCACAAAATGAGATATTGCAAATGGGTACTGCCAGCAGGAGTCGTTCACAGGGCAAGTGTTAGACATGGAGATTGTTACACGTAAACCAATGGAAAACAGCTAACTGAGAGAAAGATGTGCCTATATTTGCTTGAAAAGAAAGTCAGTCATAGATGCATTACAGAAACAGGAATTATGAACATAAAATAATCATGATTACATAATTAAATATCCTGTTAAAGTTATTTTTTTCTTGCCTTAATTTTCCATCTGATGAAAACTTCCCACCAAAGGCCCTCAAGACTTATACAGCTTTGACTTTGGCAATGGATTACAATTCTGGCAGGCAGCCAGCCTTTTATTTTCATCCCTCAGTCCTTTGGTCTCTTCTTCATATATTTCTCATCTTGCAGTATTTTTTTCCCTCTAGTCACAGAACATATGTAAACAACTAGAATTATTTTTGGAGTACAGAAGCATAACATAGTCTGTTTCCATTTCTAACAAGAGATCATATTCTTGCAGATTCTTGGGGTTTTTTTCCAATGATTAGGTTCGGGCAACCATTTCTCTGTAAACAGTATATATTTATTAGATATTTTACTTTATGCTGCTGAGAAACTGTCAAGAGCCCTAAACATGGCCAAATAAAATAAATAAAAATATTAAGATGCTATTTCAAAATTAAATTACATTCAGACTGTTGACCCACACTGCTGACTTTTCAAAAGTATTTACTATCCACTGACAATGTACTCAGTACTAGGTGCATTGCAAACCCACCTCAAAAAAATCTGAAAGACTCGTTTACTAGAGCGCTTAAGAACACAGCAGACATGCTAGATTGCTTTACTGAATCTCAAAATGCTGAAGTACATCCTTATTGCTTTGTCAACTCCAAGCCCCACTGAAAGGCTATCACATCTGCAGTGTTTACATCTTGGTTTTTTTCCTGTGAAACTTAGTAGAACTAATTCTTGATCAAAGATTTGAAATATTTATTCACTGTTTTTTGTAACTGCAGTTAGTAACTTATGATATGTTTTGTCTGAATGGTTTTTAATGTTACTGCCAATACTTTTTAATGCCCAGTCCACATATATCCTGTTAGATTCACTAGAACCAAATACAGAAATGCCTTTACATGTGTTCATGTTTTATTGATTTCAACTTTCACCTATATATCCTCTGCTATGTATCTTCTAAACATTGTTCTATTACTGAATCAGCAACTGCACATTTTAAACCCAAAAAAATCCATAGTAGATTTAAAATTCTGAGTTAATTGAAATTTCCAAATGTATTTACCCCCCAAAATAGCCCTCCTGTAGAATTGTGCAACTTGGAGACATCTTTCACTTTTAAATGGCTTTTATAAAAAATTTGTGCTGAAGTTAAAAAAAAAAAAATATCCTGGCAAACACCTGTGCATTTTAATATATAGTATGTCCACTACAATCAGTAAGCCTGATCGCTTTTGACAGCTTTTTAACCTGAGCTGCTGACTCCAACATTCCTCTGTCCTTCCTGTCACAACTTCTGTCACAGAGCCTAACGTTATCGAATGTCGAAACCTTATTCTAAGCTCGTCTACTTAGTCACAGTTTTTTCCTTAGAGAATATAATAACTGCTAAGAAATTCTACATCATTAATATATTAATGGATATACATATTAGGTGTGTTTTTTATATATTGAAAAAGCATGATAAAAAGATATGCTAGAAATACCCTGAATTGATTCTATGAATATTTGTCTGCTTCTTATTTGGCACAGATACACAATCTGTGAATATTTTGTGGTGCCTGTAAACTGTCCTTTGTGTGACATTTTGCATTCCCTCTTTTCCAGTCAAATCTGTTAATTCCAGTTGGTGACCTACTTCTTGTATTTCTTTGGACCAATTTGTCATCCCAGTAATGCGGTCAAAAGGGTAAAAAAAAAGGCCTACAATTGTTCCTTCAGACACACCATGTTGCTTGTGGTGCTCCCTCTGAACGCATCAGAAAAAATTATTGAGGGACACATAGCAGATGAGAAAGAGAGCACACAATTGCAGATAAACTTCGGTCTTTTGGAGGTATTACTCAACACAGCATTTACAGAAGTTTCTTCTTGCTTAGGATGGGTTTGTGGCTTGCTTTGACATCCTCACATTATGGTGCTCTCAATTTTTATAACTTTATATTTTTAGCCATATGATTAATTTCCTTAAAATCTGTACAGTTTTGAAAGCTTTCACTTCTCCTGTGAACATTCCTTGTTAGAGAGAAGTACAGCTGTGATGTATTTTGAAGCTAATGAAAATATTGTTAATAATAGCAAGCGATGCCTAAGATTCACCACAAAAATAGCATCTTTTTAACTGCTGCAGATTGTCTACAACCACGTTACAGCCCTGACTCAGCAATCTATCCCTCTTCATCATAGTCCTTGTGCAACGTGCTGAACTGTAAGGTGTCCACTGCAGCCCCAGTAATTTACATGGTCATTAGGAAAGAGCCAAGGGCTTTGTTGAATGGGAATGGACTGAAGCATATAAATGTTTTACTGCGGTACAGCCCGTTATCCCATTCTTTTGATCTACATTACCTCGGTCTACACTTAAATTCACGTGCTTCTCTGAACTGGCTCTCATCATGGACCCGCAAACATAAAGGAGTTGAGAGGAAGTCCTACCACTGACAGGGTGAGACTAAAAGTCCGCTAGAAACTTCCTGGGCACTTCAGATAGCACACCAGCTACAGGATGCTGGTCGGTGCCTAAAAGAGCTTCTGCCCAGAGGACAGCCTCTCTGAGCAACAGAAAGAGCCACCTGGAAGCTGGCTACCCATCCTTTCAAGCCTGGGGATGTAAAGCAGGACCTAATCTTGCTCATTTGCCTGCAAAGTGGGAAGGAGAAGGTGAAAGGGACATTTGTTTTCATTTTTTGCTTCTATAAGCTATTTTAGGTAACTGTTCCTTCTCTCCATTATATAGTTTGATAGCTTGACTTAACATAAAAGTTATTCAAGGTTTTAGTTCTGCATGCTGCCCTTTTGAAAATCTGGTGGAGACCCTTGGGATCTTGTTGAAGATCCAAGATCTTTGGCTACTTTTGAGGGAGTATCTCAATACATATGTTCCGAGTTGTCTCATTCTTTCCTCAACCTGCCATCTGTGCTCACAACAAGGGTCATATGACATACGTTGCCCCTTTTACCTTGCTTATAAGCATCTTCAGTTAGAATTACATGTCTTGAGCACATCCAGTAGAAAAGGTTTCCCCTTAGTCCAACCATACAAAACAACATAAAGAGCATCTTTTGCCCAACCAAAAACCAATTGTGACTCTTGTGACAAACTGACCTTTTTTCCTGGGAACCTAAAGAAAGTTCCAGATTTGCCACTTACACATGATTTGTCAGGAGAAACTTCCCACTAACAATTTCAGTTTGCGTTCTATATATTACAGATTGGGGAAGCATGATTAAAAGCTTTCAGCTGTAGCTTCTCTGTACAAAAGATGTCCCATTTACTGAAGTATTGAGATTCTAGTTTTTTTCCAGAAAGCGAAAGTTCCTAACGTGTCCAGTGGATCAAACATAAATAAGACACTCCTTGAAGGAGCCCTGGCAGCCACAAAAGTAATGAAAAGCAGTTTGCCTTATCATTCGCCTGCTGTAGCCATTTACTTGGGCATTGCTGGTACTTGTTCATATCTACTCAAAGGTCAGGAACAGATCTATACATCTCAATGAGTTCTTAGAGAAATTATCAGTATCCTCGATTTTAATATTTTTATCTCTCTTTTTTAACATACAAAATTTCAGTGAACAATCTGCTTGCTTGTTCCCATGCTACAAGCTTCTGGCAGCATGTACTCAGTTTAATGACAGGCTTGGTTCTGTTCCAGCAGATTATTAAAAAAAGTGTTCTGATGAAAAAATCAGATGTGTTTAAATAACTACATAGTCCAATCAGACAATTTGAGGGTTTTGGCTGTTTTTTCCTCTTACAGACCCTTATCAGGCCAATATACAAACACACACAGACAATATTCAAAGGAGAGATTAGCAGTGTGTTTGTCCTTAAGTTTCATGATCTGCCAAACACATTATAGTAAGTGCATTATTGTTACTCTATGTTTCAATAGCCAGGTTTATTCAAGAGACCAAGTAGCTTAGCGTAACACTAGTCACATAAGGTATGCATTGATTATTTCTTTTAAATATGACTACTTAGAACTTTAACAAGGATGTGTATATTCTTTAATACTTGCCAACAATTTACTGTAAAAGCAGCAAGGTGGCTGGATAAATTGCCAGTTCTCCTTCTTCCATGTGCTAAATTATTGCTACATATTTTTAGAGATCCTAACAACAGTGCTGGAGAAAGGACATCAAATGATGCTTAGAAATGCGATACACATTTTCATTTCACACTCCATCAGTTTTTACAACTAGAGCTCCATGAAATGTATGAGAAAACTTGGCTAACAGCCATACCTACTGAGGTGTAAAATAAGGATCAGATCTCTTTTTAAGAGAGTTTCATTTTCTTTACATGGCTAAATCAGATGTTGACCTTTTTCCAAAATATATTGTAAATATTCTGTACCTCTACCCATCAATTAATTTTGAATCTCTGAGCCCAATTTTGACCTGTTTTAACAGACATGTAATCAAAACACATTTTTAAAACAGTTTTGTAAAGCAAAATAAACTAATTCATCCTTCCACTAAACTAGAACTGAAATACATTGAATTATATAATCACTCGTGTTAAATCTTTTCAATTCTAATAAGTTCTTTCCTCATCTTGCACCCTGGAACAAGAAACAAGCATATTATTGCTTTTACAGTCAGCAAAGTAAAGCTATGGGCATCAGCAAAAAAATCTTTAAAATTCAGATTTCAATCTGTCAGGGAAGATTAAAAGTTTCATGCATACACAAAAGGGGAACTATAAAATGATAACAGATACATAGCACGGAATCATTATGCTTGAGCAGCTGCTGTTTCACCAGAGTAGTAAAGCTGAAAATGTCTTTTACTCACCTCTGTTAAACCAGAAACTTCTCCTTTTGCTAACGGTCTGGTGATGGATGCAGCATAAACTCTGGCATCTGACACGGGTTGCCCCTTCATAAAATGTTTCCCAGCTTCATAAATATTCACTTCTACCATCTTACCCATTAACAGAGGATCCTTTGGCACAAGAACCTTTCGAATAAAGATAAAGACGTAGTTACTAGATACCACAAAGGACATCAGCGTCTCCAGCTTCCACTCAGAAAACAGACTTTTGATAAACACCAGAGCAAATCCTAAAACTTTAAAATTTTAGTCACCAGCATACACTATAGCCCTGACACACTGGACCAGTAACATGTCCAGTCTGCATTCTTCAAGAGCTTTGCAGTGTTAGCTCGGCTCTTTTCAACTCCAACTGGTTCCGTATGTCGTGTTTTTGGATTGATGAGAAAGCTGGGCCTGAGCTGAATCCAGATCCAAACAGTTCCCAAGGGCACTTCTACTACACAATTCTAACAGACTGCTGTAAAGCTTCCTATTTTCAGATCTATCCCATGATCATTTTTTAAAAAAATATGTTTTTGAGTCTGTAAATTCTTCAGCACAGAAATTATGCCCTTGTTTCTGTTTGCACAAGCCCTTATTTTGATTGCGCAGGTTCTCTGCAGCTGAGATGCCTGATTGACAATGAATGCCTGTAAAAATGGGTAAGTGTGTTTCTTGGGCCAGCAACTAATGCTAGCCTTTCCTGAATTTGCACAACCGTGGTATCAGACAGTCACATACAAACTTCACAAAAAAGACGCCACCTAACAGATGTTCCTAGGTCATGCATGCTACAAAAGAAAGAGCCCAACACAAAAGGAGCAATATTTTTTGCTGGAAGAAAAAATGGCACAAAATGCTCTAAAAATAGAGAAGCAGTTAAAAAAGAAAAGTGGAGTCACTTCCCGATTAAACAATGAAAAACTGAATCACAGGGACTTATATAATCACATTTACCTGAAGCTCATCCACACACAAACGCAAGCTTTTCAAAGGTGATAAGCACATATGTATATCTTGGTTTTTGGATGCTGAAACTGAACCGCCTTAAAATGGCCTGATTTTTTAGATGACTTGCAGAATAAAACTCTGTGCCAACCACATTTGGAGAGCATTTCATTGCCAAACAGTGCCTCTCCATTTTCATCTATTACAAGCGTTGGTTGTCCTGCTTGGAGGAAATCATCATCAGTAGTTTCCCTTTTTCCTTGAAGGCTCAAGGTGCTCATGATTGTAGAAGTTTCCAGATCCTAGGATTCTGCTGAGCTTCCTAAGCATTTTTCAAGAAAAGCAGGCATCTCTGCCTTTCAGAAATGGGCAAGCTGAGACTAATTGGAATTAAGTGGCAAATACAAACCCAAGATCCTAGTGCTGAGACAGTATTACAATGCAACTAGATCACAGTTCTTCCCACATAATTCATCTCAGGCAAATTTAAATCAAAGGAAAATTAGGTAACTAAGTATCACTGGGCCTGTGACCTCTTAAATCTTGGTATCTCTATATGTAAAATGGCGGTAAGTAAGCATAAATCCTCAGGGGCAGACATGGGTAAGCGACTACTACTTCAGAAAAAGAAAGAGGTTAAATGAAAACACCTGGGAGGTACTGTAAACAACCAAGCAGCCAGGCTTGGCATACACTCATACATTTTTCTGATATAAGCATTTGTTAGGAAAACACCCCCAACCTTTTTTTCAAGAAACAAGGCTATACCAACAGAAACCCTCATCTTGACTGTTGTTCTGGCAAAGTACCCTTTGGTCAGTTCAGAATACTCTCTTCAACGGACTACCTTAAACTGCACCACCAAAGCCTCCACAAACGTAAGCTGCAGTTCTACCAGGAAGTCTGTCAGTGTAGCTCTGTCGATGTGGCTTTAACAGCAAACTCTTTTAACAGAGATGAGCTTAGTGAAGACAGAATAGGTTTGGTAACTATTTGAGTTAACAGAACATTACACCAGGACTCTGAGCTTCAGCTTCCAAAGTATAATACGATATTTAGTGACTTGAGTGGTTTTCAATATACTACCATTAAATCTATTGCTATTAAAGGTAGTCACTAGCACCAAGTCTTGTGCTTACCTGGGCAAACAGTAGGCTATTACTCTTGTTAAACAGGCCACACATAAGATTTTAGCAAAAAACCCATACATTTTAATAATAGAAAGTATTTATTCCATAATATTATTTAAAATTACTCCCTATGTTATTATCTGTATTTTGTGTATTCTTTACCAGTCCCAATCAGCAGCTGTATTAGATGCTGTATAATCACCCCATAAAATATCAACATTTTTTTTGCACATACTGCTTTTCCTTTAATTAATGAAACTTTTATAAAACAAGCATTAAACACTAAAAAGGCCCAAGCAATTTCTTTTTAATCTCTATATGGAAAACCACGTTCCTAAAATCTAACTGATAAGCTACAAAAGCAAGGAATAGTCATATATGAGACTTAGACAGAAGTTAGAGATGTAGCAACAAAAAAAGAAGAGATTTATCAAGGAAAAACCCCAAACCTGAGGAAAAAATAGTTAGTAAACCAGATATCTAATAGAAACAGATATTTCAAGAGCACTAATGTTACTTACTACTAAGCAAAAATAAATAAATAAATAAATAAATGCTGTAACATAACCTGGAACCAGAAGAAAGCACTATTGGTGACTGCATAAGCACAGCCATCACCAGTAGCCTCTCCAGGTTCAGACAACTGAATGACTAAAGGCAGCAAAGGCAAACTGTAAACAGCTCAATGCAATAAAATGGAGAACAAGCCAAAGGCAAAAGCAGAATGAAATCACGATGATTCAGAAAAGCCAATTTTATTGGTTTTCAGCAAGTCATCTGCTTCTGAGCAAAAATAATTATTGTGGGAAATAGATGCTGTACTTCCTTCCCCGCTCAAAGATAATGTTTCTGTGTGGAAAGAATTCATTTATAGAAAAGTCCACAGAAGGAAATACAACATATCAGGCTGAAGTCTTAATCTAAAGAAGTTTCTGATCCTTCCTATTGTTTGAATTTTTTT